>CM034151.1:343954163-343965947 GCA_019776745.2 Taxus chinensis
CATGTGTTATTCCTTAATGTTCTTCAATGAAAACATTTTTCCTATCATGTTACAAGTTACTCTTCTATGGACATCATTTTGTCCCTTATTGTACAACTATCCCTGAATCAAAGTAAATGGGAATGCTCTACTTAACAAATTTTTCTTCTGCTGCTGAGTGTAATTACTTGGGAATTCTCATGTATGTAGTAGATGAGAAATTTCATAAAATTCGTTTGGTATGGATTCAATTCTAAATAATTTGGATCCAAGAAAATCATCATCTATAGTCCCTTCATCTTCTCCATTCTCAATCCTTGACAAGTAATCTAGACCATTATTTAACTTCCCACGTTTGACTGCTATCGTAAAATAAAATTCTTGAATGAGCATAGACCTATAAATTATTTCTTGTAACACTAATCTATTTATAAGGTATTTTAATATTTCATGGTTAGTGTAGTATGTGAAGGAAGTGGCTTATAAATATTGTATGTAATTCATTAGAGAATATACCATACTTAAGGCCTCTCTTTTTGTTGTGGTGTAGTTTCTATTTGCTTTAGCCAATTTCTTGCTATAAAATGCTACATGGTGGTCCATCTTCTCCCTAGGTTGTGTCAAAACAGATCCAATTTTTATTTCAAATGCATCCACATGGACATGGAATGTTATCTTCCAATCAAGAAATATCAAAATAGGTGCATGTAGATTTTTTATATTTTAAAATCTTAAACTCATCTGCAGACTCTTTAGACCAAAGAATTTGTTTTTTTTTTCTTTCCTTCATCAATTGCTCTAAATAAGCACTTATTTCTATGTAGTTCTCGATGAAATTCATATGGTAACCAGTGTAGCCCTTAACTGTCCTCACGTCCTTTTGATTTTTTGGAGGTGGTAAATTTACAATCCCTAAAGTCTTCAAAGGATCAATCAGCAAACCTTCCTTACATATTATGTTCCCCAATAGAGTACCAAAAGGAGTCAAAAAGATACATTTTTTCAAATTTAAATAAATTTAAAAATATCTACACCTTTGAAACATCAATCTCAATACTTGTATATAATTCTTCAGTAGGCCATAATTTGTCCAATTATCAAGATAAACCTCTAGAAAATCATGAATGAAATCTTTTAAGGAATTCATCATGATCCTACTAAATACTGTTGGTGCATTCTTTAGTCCAAATGGCATAATTGTATACATGAAGGATCCCCATTTGGTGGAAAAAGTGGTCTTTGGTTGATCATCCGAAGAAATTTTGACTTGGTGGTACCTAGAGAAACCATCTGTGAAGGAACACACTTCTCTGCTAGCCACATTCTCTAGTACTTCTTCTGTAAAGGGGGTTAGAAAGGGTTCATGTATATAATCTTTGTTCAACTCCCGATAATCTACACACACGCAGATCTCTCCAATATTTTTATTTTGGATCACCATTCTGCATCATCAAATGGTTTAATGATCCCAACACTCAGTATTTTATCTATTTCACATTTCACCTTTACCTTTAAATTTAGGTTCAGTCTGTATGACATTTTCTTCATTGGTTTGAATCCCTCTTTGATATAAATTTTCATCGTTCCAACTTCTTCCTTTATCCCCTTCAGTTCTTTGAAATATTTTGGGAAAATCTGTTAGAACTCTTATAGCAATTCCACTACTTTAACTGCTTCTTCCTCTTTCCAGTCCTCTCAAATTTTATCTAGTTTTTTAGTTCCCTCTGTCCCAATGTTCTCATTCCTAATTTTTAATGGCTGATAGTAGTATTTTTCTCCTTCATCTATGTTTTCTATTATTTTTCTCTCATCCTATATAACTTTTTACCTTAGGTTTTATGGTTTTTCTTCCTTTTCTTGTTTCTCTACATTGTATCATCTTGCCATCTCTCATATATTTATTAGGATTTCTTGTGGCTTCAATATCTCCTATTTTGTCTTGTCTTTTTCTTTAGAATATTTTTTTTTGTATTCTTCTAAATTCATAAACAAGAATGTTATAATATTTTGTAATGCCCTCAAAATGTTCAAATCTGCATCCCAAAAAGTGAAAGTATGGTAGAAATATTTAACTATTTGATCCCAAATCTTCTTATGTGTGTACCATGATAGTGGTATGGGCCCTAGGGTCCATACGAACAATTGATTCCATAATAAGGGAGAGGTCTCCCCACATAGCTTCCAATGTTTCTTACAAGCTTGAATATGTTTCCACAGATCAGTTTCTCCAGTGTATTATGAAAGGAACAATAAGAAGATTGTTCGAAGTCACGATCTCAGATGATAATAGCACACCACATTAAATTTGTAAAAAAAAGAGCTAAAATACCATATATGGAAATCCATCATAATCCATAATGCTCAATACATTGCAATAGAATGACTTGAATTATTCAATGTGAAATATGTACATATAGGAGTAGGGAAGTGCAACTACTACCTAAATCATTGGTGAATAACTCCCACTAACTGATACTGGTATTTAAGTTAACTCCAAAAGACTAGTAAGCTAACTCCACATAATTGAAAAGATAACTCAACGCAACTAGTAAGCTAACTCCACAAAACTAGTACACCTAAGAAAGCTAATCCAACAAGTGTAGGGCTAACACAAGTGTAAGAATTATCCTAATAAATAAATAAAAGGATAAATAATAACCTACACTAACAGCCTCTTGTAAGCATAGCTTAGGTGGGTGGAAAAAAAGGTGGGTCTTGGTAATAAGGCCTAATGAGGTACCCACATAAAACAACTAGGAAAAATTGACACTGCAAGGTACCTAAAACTAGTAATAACAAAGTAGAGAGAGAAAAATCTTGTTGCAAGATATCCTTAGAATCTCAGCTCCAAAAACAAATACAATGCTAAAGAAGTGTGGTGCGCATTGTGGTCTAAATCCACTACTTGATCATATAACTCAAAAAAAACTGACATTGGGCTTCACCAGAATAGCTCTATGTAAGGATACTGTCAATGGAGTGATGTCAAAAATGTAAAAAAAAAACACCAAACATAATTTGATCAACTGCTACAAATAGGTGTGCCACGATCCAAGAACTAAGGAAATAAGGCAAGGACATGAGATCCAAATAAATAGGATTTCCATGATCCAAGAAAATCTAAGGTAATAAGGGAAGGACACGAAACCTGAAGAAGTAGTATCAACACCACACCCTCCCATACTGCTGAATGAGTAGAGTGATACCACAAATCTGTATGAGTTGCCAAAATCAACTACTCGAACATTGACAAAATAACACTGAGCTTCACCAGAATAGCTCCCCCATAAGAGAGATTGTCAACATGCCAAAAAAAGTGTCAAAAATACAGATCTAAAATATCTCAACAAACAAGAGAGATATAAATGTATACACTCATAGATACAAGAATGCAACACCCAAAAGTTATCACAACACCCTCCCAAATTTGCCACTTTATAATTGAGTGCATGTAAATATTACAACGAGTAATAATAACTTTTACATTTGAAATATGTGTATAAAAATGTCACCAATGAGAAGATCTCAAAAAAATACACAATTTCAAAAATAAGATCACCTTAATTCGTGCTACAGATCAAAAGTTATGAGCTCTAGAAGGTTTTGCTATTAAAATAATACTTTAATGTTGATCTCTTTTTTTAAAAGGTACACGTGACACCCAAATGTCAAAAGGGTAAAATATTACATCCACACGATACATGCTTGCAACCAAAGGATAAAATCCTACGCCCAAAACCTAAAATGTCTAGAGGGTAAAATAATGCATCCAGAAGGTACACGCTTATATCCAATGGATAAAAGAATGCACCTAGAGGGTAAAGATCTACGTCCAGTTGATAAAAGACTTCATCCAAAACCGAAAGATCTGAAGGGTAAAATAATTCATTTGGAAGGTACATGCTTATATCCAATGGATAAAAGAATGCACCCAGAGGGTATAGATCTGTATCAAGTGGATAAAAGACTGCATCCAAAACCGAAATATCCAGAGGGTAAAAGAATGCATCTGAAAGTTACACGCTTATATCCAATGGATAAAAGAATGCACCCAGAGGGTATAGATCTACATCAAGTGGATGAAAGATTGCATCCAAAATTGAAATACCCGGAGGTTAAAAAAATGCATCTGAAAGGTACACACTTATGTCCAATGGATAAAAGAATGCACCCAGATTTGACTGTCTTAAAATATGGTCAATTTTACAGTTGATTATAGGGTTTTGGAACCTTCCAAATCCAATGGTGCACTCCGTTTTGCATAAAAATGCATGCTACAGAAAAGTGCTAACAAATTTTAAATGCATGAAAAAAAAACTCTTTCTTGCAAAGAAAAAACTTACAGATGGATGTCTACATTATCTATCACTCTGATACCATGAAATGAATGATAAGAATATTGTTCCAAGACACAATATCAGATGATAATAGGACACCATACTAGATTTGCAAAAAAAGAGCTAAAATACCATATACGGAAATCCATCATAATCCATAATGCTCAATACATTACAATAGAATGACTTGAATTATTCAATAAGAAAGATATACATATAGGAGGAGGGAAGTGCAACTACTACCTAAATCAGTGGTGAAGAACTCTCAATAACTGATACTAGTAGTTAAGATAACTCCAAAAGACTAGTAAGCTAACTCCACATAACTGAGAAGCTAACTCAACGCAACTAGTAAGCTAACTCTACAAAACTAGTACACCTAAGCAAGCTAACCCAAAAAGTGTAGGGCTAACAAAAGTGTAATAATTATCCTAATAAATAAATAAAAGGATAAATAATAACCAACACTAACATATTCAGGGATCATGGTATAATATCCTTCACTCTCAAAGAATCTAGATTTTAATAGTATAGTTACTGATTTCTAATGAGATATATTTGTTTTGTGCACCGCCCACTGACTCGCAACATTTATGGTCAAAGTATCATCCAATGCTTCCATCCTTTCCTTTTCATTAGGAAATATTCTCTTTATGATATTGATATATCCTTCTAGATCTCCAAAGCCTGAATATTTTGGTAGTGTCTGATGAGATGCCCCACGGTTCAATTTGTATACTCTCTTGATTGGGAATCGTTTCACTTATTCTTCTTTAGAAAATCATTCTCTAGCTGACATAAAGATCTCTTATTATTTTTCCTCTTGACCTGAGTAGTATTGTTATTCTTCTTCAAATGTCTCTTTGGTGGGTACAAAAATGTCACCCGTGGCATAGTAAATATCTTCTAAAGTGATGATTCCTTGTGGTATCCTTCTTGTGTAATGTAACTTTCGAGTTCTTGATTCGAGGAACCCATGTATCCATGCGTCCACCAAAATATCTGAGTTCTCAGTAGTATCTTCTAATTTAACTGATATCTCCCTATCTGAATTTGGCTCAAACTCTTTATCAATATTAGAAAATTTATTTAATGCATATACTCCTTGGATGTCATCAAATTATTCTCCTTATGTGTCATTCCATACTTCTTCAGCCCACGTGACACTCATTCTTACATATAGAGGCACATGAACACATATGCCATCAGTAGTCAAGGTTGTCTCTTCTTCTTTAGAGATTAACCTCCCATTATAGTCTAAAAACCATTCCAAGTCTAAAATGGAATTATATAAGTGATTCTCATATACATTTTTTACTAATTTAAAATTCACCATCTTCTTGATCCCCATGAAGTTCACTACTACATTCTTTAATACCCCTAATGGTTATATTGATGACCCATATGCTAATCTAATGAAGTATCTTACAAGTTCAAAAGTAGGTCTTCCAAGTATTTCCCATGTAGTTTTGGACATCATACTGACATCCGTGCCAAGATCCAGTAGTACTTTAGTGATGGTAGCATAAAAAATGTCTACATCTAGGTAGATGGTAGACTCCTCCATGTTCGCTGAGTCTGGAATATGTTCATTTTCTTCTTGTTCCACCCCCCCTCAATTATATGGAAATTATTTGTTCTCTCTTATTTATTCCATTATTTTCCAAATTATTTCATTTTATCTATTAGCCCATTATTGATGGTTAATGTTTCTAGCTCCTTTAAGGTTTTAACATCTTCTTCTACCAAACAATTTTTCTCCCTTTCTTCACTGGCATGTGCTTCATGGATGAGTGCCCTACTCTTTTCAAATTCTTTAAAATGTAATTCAAGTATAATTTCCTTAGTTTTCCATTCCTCTTCATCTGAAGAATGTTGTTCCTATGGTAATATTATTATTTTCTTACATTTAGGGACCACCTCATTCTTGGCAGAACTTCTTGTTGTGATAGCAACTCTATATTGGGGTTCTTCAATGTTCTTTCCACCTCTTTCTTTTTTCCTCCTTCTATAGCATTCTTTTTCTTCTTCGTTATTCTCTTCTGCTATAGTTCTTGATGATGAAGCCTTTGCAAATTTGTGTTTAGCTATAGTTTCTTCTTCGTAAGGGATTCTAGTAATATGTTGTACTTTTCTTTGAGCATCTTGTACTAGTGCCTCTCATATTTTTGATCCAATTCTATAGAATTATGTGGATTTTAGATAGTTGAATGCATTATGTCCCTTTTCATGAAAAAATATAAATGGATCAGGTTCTATGCAATTTCTAGCAAGGTGCCCATCTTGCTTGCATTTATAGAAATTCATTGGTTTTTTTTCGTGGTAACCGCCTCCTTGATTATATCCCCTACGGTAACAACCATCACTGTATCCTTGATATACTTGGTAACCTCTACCTCCTTGATAATTTTCATAGCCTCCTCTATGCCCTCCTCTATATCCTCCTCTACAACCTCATCTAAATCCACTGTGGTAACCTCCATCATTGTAGCCTTGATAGTTAGGGTTATAATTGTTTCTGTGATATCCTCCTCAAAACTGTTGTTGACCACCTAGTTATTCTGGGTATTGTGGTGAAGTTATTGCAGGCTGTGTAGGTGGCAGAGGTGTTGTAATCATATATGGTTATGTGGGATAAGGGTTAGGTGTTTTATTCTGTCTTGCTGCAAAAAATCTCCTAAAATAATAATCCTTTAAGTCTTCTAATGCATCCATCGAGGGAAAAGTATGATGATAATGATTGTGTGAACCACATGCAATACAATACATAAGTTGGTTTATAAGAGGAAAAACTTCTAAGAAAGGACATGTGTCCTGAGTATGTTTCTCGCAAAGTCTACAGATTCCACACCATGCTCTTCCAGAGGGTAGTATGTTTCTTGAATATGCTCTCTGTGATGAATGTACTCTTTCCACATCTTCTCTCTTTGCGTACTCAGCATAGGGGCATTCAATTATAATATTTACTTCATTGCAACAAATTGTACATCATATCTTCAGCCTCATTAATCTTCAGAGGAGAATCACTTCTTAATCCTTCAGTTCTTTTAATTTCTTGTTCCCCACCCTCAATTATATGGAATTAATTTGTGCTCTCTGATTTATTCCATTATTCAAATTATTTCAGTTTATCTTTAGCCATTATTGATGGTTAAAGGTTTCAGCTCCTTTAAGGTTTTAACATTTCTTCTACCAAACAATTTTTCCCCGTTCTCACTGGATGTGCTTAATGGATGAGTGCCATATCTTTTCAAAATCTTTAAAATGTAATTCAGTATAATTTCCCTTAGTTTCATCCTACTCATATGAAGAAGGTCTTTCCTATGGTAATATTATTATTTTCTTACATTTAGGGACCACCTCATTCTTGGCAGAACTTCTTGTTGTGATAGCAACTCTATATTGGGGTACTTCAATGTTCTTTCCACCTCTTTCTTTTTTCCTCCTTCTATAGCATTCTTTTTCTTCTTCGTTATTCTCTTCTGCTATAGTTCTTGATGATGAAGCCTTTGCAAATTTGTGTTTAGCTATAGTTTCTTCTTCGTAAGGGATTCTAGTAATATGTTGTACTTTTCTTTGAGCATCTTGTACTAGTGCCTCTCATATTTTTGATCCAATTCTATAGAATTATGTGGATTTTAGATAGTTGAATGCATTATGTCCCTTTTTATGAAAAAATATACATGGACCAGGTTCTATGCAATTCCTAGCAAGGTGCCCATCTTGCTCACATTTATAAAAATTCATTGGTTTTTTCGTGGTAACCGCTCATTGATTTATCCCATACTGGTAACAACATACTGTATCCTTGAATACTGGTAACCTCTACCTCATGATAATTCATAGCCTCCTCTATGCCCTCCTCTATATCCTCCTCTACAACCTCATCTAAATCCACTGTGGTAACCTCCATCATTGTAGCCTTGATAGTTAGGGTTATAATGTTTCTGTGATTATTCCTCCTCAAACTGTTGTGACCACCTAGTTATTCGGGTATCTGTGGTGAAGTTATTGCAGGCTGTGTAGGTGGCAGAGGTGTTGTAATCATATATGGTTATGTGGGATAAGGGTTAGGTGTTTTATTCTGTCTTGCTGCAAAAAATCTCCTAAAATAATAATCCTTTAAGTCTTCTAATGCATCCATCGAGGGAAAAGTATGATGATAATGATTGTGTGAACCACATGCAATACAATACATAAGTTGGTTTATAAGAGGAAAAACTTCTAAGAAAGGACATGTGTCCTGAGTATGTTTCTCGCAAAGTCTACAGATTCCACACCATGCTCTTCCAGAGGGTAGTATGTTCTGATATGACTCTCTGTGATTGAATGTACTATTTACACCATATTCCTCTTTGGTACTCAGCATAGGGGCATTCAATTATAATATTTACTTCATTGCAACAAATTGTACATCATATCTTCAGCCTCATTAATCTTCAGAGGAGAATCACTTCTTAATCCTTCAGTTCTTTTAATTTCTTGTTGTAATTTAAATTTGGCTAACTCTAGCTACACTCTTTCTAATTCAGTCTTTATTGACATTTCTCCCTATCTTCTCCAGTGTTGGGATTCAAATTTAATATCCATCTCAATTGATTCAGCAAGGTCCTTAAAGTTCCATGTTTCTAATGTTGCTTGAAGGTAGGTAAGAACCCCCGAGGTAGACCACTCAATTTTTTGTTTGTCTGTTAGGGATTCTTCTAAATTTCTAGTAGTATTCTTGAACCTATGGCTAAAATTTTTCACCGGTTATCCCTATCTTTGTACTAGGTCTCTCATCTTGCTTAATCGTTTCACTGTTTCCTTAAAGAAGTGATCACCTATTTTGAATTCCCTTTCAATATCAAACTAGGGTTTCATGTTGGGGTTAGCACACCAGTTGTACAGATAATACATCAAATCTAAGCATACATGCAATAAAAGAAGATACTCTACCAAAAGAGATATATAAAACAAGAGATATAAATAAACACCATATTTAACATGGTTCACCCAATGTGGGTTACGTCCACTAAAAAACAAGACAATCTATTATCTAAAGATTTTAGAAGATATATAATGAAGATTTACAATCTTCCACACCTCTCACAGTGTACAATACTTTATTTCTCTCAATATTTTACTTCTTCTCCAATAATTTTCTCTCATAATTATTTTACACAATAATCATCGATTATCTCTCCTCTTGCTACTTTAACCCTAGCTACCAAGCTATATATATCTTATATAAAAAGTAAGAAGTTATCATGCAATTACAATCAATTATATCTTCTTATCACTAAAATTATATCTAATTCCCATGAGTTAAATAAAACACTCATGCATAGGTAACCGATGGCGGTTCTTTCTTTCCTGACTGATGTGGTCCTAGGTGACTAATGTTGGTCCCTACATAACCAATGTTGATTAATGTTTTTTCCAGTAAGTTGTAAGACATTGCAAAACGAGGAATTCAGATCCACAATTCAAAATCTTCCATTGGAGTTAAATTACTACATTATACCTATACAATGTCATTCTTGGACCCTTTCCTTATCTTTTTTTCTTCCTCTTCAAGTCTCAAACTCAAAGACCAACAAAAGTAGAGTGTAGCTCCAACTTATTTTTGTTAATGGATTCATTAGCATCTCTGCAAGGTTCAAACTCTTATGAGTCTTCTCCAGCTCCAGCTTCCCATCCTCCAATACCTCCATTATGAAGTTATATCTCAACTGAATGTGTTTCCTTCTAGAATGAAAAGTTTTGTTCTTTTCCAAATGAATTGCACTCTTACTATCAATAGAAAATTTTTAATCATCTTTCTCCTTTCCCTACTCTCCATGAATGTTCTATCCATATCATCTCTTTAGCTAGTAGATGCCAACATACTTTGCCTCTATAGTAGAAAAAGTTTACAATATATACAATCCGATATCTAGTTAACTGAATCCCACTACTATGAAAATTATAATATAGAGTGGCTCCTCCTACCATCCAGATCTCTAACAATTACAAAATAAACATGGCAACATAAAGAAATAGCAAACCTCCATAGCATAAAGATGTATAGGGTCCCTTATAATAATTCAGTATCAATTAGATTGCTTGTTCAAATGCTCCCCTTCCAATTTTTGGTCTCTTCCCCCCCTTTACCTGTATTGGCCATAAATTTACCACACTCCCACAATGTGTAATTACGGTGTGGTGACAAAACCCATAGCATAATGAGACTCCAACTGCTAACGCATATGGACTTGTGTGTCATGTATTTTACCTCCTCATGTGATTAACAAAACTCTAATAAATTTTAAGTGTCTAGTCATAGGAGTACTTACAGGTTTTGCATTTCTTTGCATGTTAAAACACCTTTCTAAAACACCTTATAGATATAATCCCTCATGAGACAAATAAAACTTCTTGTTTTACTGTCTCTATGTATATATGCCAAAGGATTATTTTGTAGATCCTAAATACTTCATAGAAAATGTGTGAGATACTCTTTCCTAAGCTCAACAATTTCCCTACATACTAGATCCTGAATAAGCATATCATCCACATATCGTAACAAAAATAATATAGCTCCCATTTTAAAGCTTTTGAAATAAACACAAAAAAATGGTTTAGATTTACATATCAAAAACCCTGACTCAATGCATGAAAATATCAAAACTCATGTACCATTTCTTGGAGCTTTATTGAGCCCATATATAAAAAAACGATTTTTCAACAGGCACACTAAGTTCTCCTACCTTTACTTCATACCCAAGCAGTTTGCGCATATAAATCTCTATCCAAATCACCATGAAGGAAATTGTCTTCACATCTAGTTGCTTTAAATGTAATCATTGCTTAATGCAAAAATACTCAAAATAGTTGTATGTATTCGAGTCATTTTAACAAGAGGAGAAACTATTTCACCAAATTCAATGCCTACTTTCTGTGTAAATCCTTTTACTACAAGCCTTGCCTTATACATTTTCTTTCCACCATTTTCTTCTTTGATTTTTTAAATCCATTTGTTCTGCAATGCCCTCTTACCTGCTAGAAACTTAACAAAATCCCAAGTATTTTTTTATTCCAATGATTCCATCTCCTCATCCATGCCATGCTCCCACTATACGTGGGTCTCATCCTTCATTTCTTATTTAAAAATTTTTGGTTCACCATTATCAGTTAATAATAAATAAGACATTCGAGAAGGTGTAAATATGTATGGAGGTTACTACCATTGTGACCTCTCATAGACTTTGGGGTTAACAAAGGCCTCACTCTAGACCTCATGGACATTTTTTCCAATCAAAGTACGAGGTTTGTCAACTATAGACGATGCTGTTCTTCTATATGATTACCGGTTTTAATAGACCGGTCAGTCGGGGGGGTTTAACCGGACCACAGTTATAGGATAACCCTGTAGGTATAGATTTGAAATCAAGAGTTCATTTTCATTCAAGAAATTCTCAACTGGTTTGTCATTGGTACCCAAATT
>CM034151.1:343966447-344072105 GCA_019776745.2 Taxus chinensis
CTCCCATCCTTTTCCACATGTTATTGCTGAATCCATTTTCCCATTAATCACATCCTCTAGTATAACCACACCTACATCTACACCTCAGTTTGTAAATATAACTATTATACCTCTCAAAATTTTTATGAAAAAAATACCTTTGCCCAAAGTAATTGCAAACCGTATTCGTCTTCAATCTACAAAACCAATTGTCCCTACATACACCAATCTAAAACCTACAAAATCCAAAACTCATTTATATCTCATCAACCACAACATTCAAAACCCTATTACTTCATCAACACCTACCTCTACATCAACACCCAGCTCATCCAAAACCACAAAAGGACCTCATAAACAAGGTATTGTTCAAGTTTTCAAAAGTTCTTCATATACTTTCCCTAAATCATATCATTTTTGTGGTCCTCAGCCTTTTGTTCCACCTTCTCTTAGAAGGGTCATTCCCACTCCTAGTAACCACCGTATCATGCCAAGACCAAGGCCTACTTACCAACCTTCCCCATTAGGCCCTCTTCCTTTGTCTATCATACCATCTAAGAATCCTCAGAAAAAAACAACCCAACAACCCGCAAGGAAAGTCTTACTTCCTTCAGAAGATAAGATACCCAAAACTTCAATACCATATGCTAGGGGAGGTATGCAACTATTTTAGATGACCTCCTTCAGTAATCACTTATAAATTTACCACCTCTCAAACTGTCAGAGCCATGAGGATAGAAACCCTCTTGGTGTGACTTCGAAGTATCTGGCAATTATCATATGACACGAGGTCATTCTATAGAGGATTGTAAGGCCTTTCACATGATTTCTCAAAAACTTGGTAATCCAACTTTCCTTTCTTCTGAACCAAAAAAAACATCATCATCAACCTCATCTAAAATATAAAGAGACCATGTCCAAGATCTCGTCCCATTAGGTTAACACCATACATATAACCACTCACTCAGATAATTATGATAGAGATCCATCCAAACCTAAGAATGAAAAAACTTTTGTAGACATACCTCCACCTCCCAAGTTATCTACTCCATTTTATAAGCCTAAAGTATCTTTCTCCATATATCCTAAAGAACCTAGTAAAACAACATCACCCAAAGCCAATGTCTCAATACTCACCACACCCCCCTCATCATCTACCTTAATAAAAAAAATTGTCATTAAACAGTTACACCAAGATCTCGTCAAAATGTCACTTTACGAGCTAGCTTGCAGACATCACCTTCTCATAAGTGAACCATCATCAAAGCCCTCTAATAAATAATAGTACCGATAGATTACCCTTCATCTTTCACAAAATTTATAGGGGCCCTTAAATAATCCATAACCATATCATTCAAGCCATACGATATTCCCTCGCTTAGGCTAGAAGATCATGATTTACCACTCTTTATCAATGCTCAAATCAATGATGTCCTCATCATAAGGGTAATGATTGATGAGGTAACAACCATCAAAATTATATCATCCATTACTTTCAATCAACTTAAACTATCTCCTTCTGATTTTGGTCAAACTTCAGTTTTACTATGGCCCTTCAATGACACTATCACACCCACATCAGGCACCATTATCCTACCACTTAAATTTGGCACTAACATCTTACATGAACTCTTCTACATTATAGAAGGAGAGTTCTAATATAACATGTTGTAAGGACTCCCTTGGATATGAAATATGTGGTGTGTTCCTTCTACACTCCATCATTTTCTTAAATATGAACATGAATGTCAAATGTTCATAGTCTCCGCAGATCCAAATCCCTTTTCCGATTGTTACATGAAATATTGTCCAAATGATGTCCATGTACCTAAATCCACTTCAAAATAATATGATGAAGAATTTACTAACACATCCATCCCTTCCTTCAAAATACCACATGATTTCTACCTTAGTGATACTATACAACATATTACGCTGGGGGAGTACCACCTTTTCATGCTCAATTCCATCCCTTCCCCTAAGACATATGATCACCTTGATAAACAACTCATGTATGAGCCTAATGAAGGATATGTTGTCTCTTATGATCCTGCTTACCTAAAAACAAACCTTGTCTATGGGGAACTCGATCATCCCTCATCTCATTCTATTAATCCACATCACGCCATGCCTTTAACATTAAATTTTAAATCCTTAAATAATCAAGACTTCACTTATATGTACCTTCATTGTTGTGCATGGAATTTTTTTGGCCTTGGCCATTATAAAAAGGGAACACACGACTTAATTTTCCAATGCTCCCTTAAAACCTATGATAAATATGGATTAGGTTATAAGAAACCTGAGTCCAAACCATCCAAACCCACTACATCTGTGCATATCACTAAACCAAAACCATCATCATCTAAAACCCCTGGAGATCCTATGGACATAGATGCAGCCCTTGGAAATCCTATGGACATAGATGTGACTTGTGAAGATCATATGGACATAGATGACATTGTATCCAACCCACCTAATTTTTTTTAGTCAATACTATATCGTTAGGACCGCTTACCTATTAATCCCATCATTCCGTCAAAACCTTAACTATTATTTGGCTAGAAATGGTTGAAGAAGATTTACCCACTATAGAGATCCTTCAATATCATGATGACCAAGATATCTTTTCCCATATGGGAGTTGAGGATCACTCCCTTAAAAAATCCCTATTATTTGATACATAAAATCTCATTAACGAATCCACCATTGATGTAAACTTAGGAACCCCTCAAGATATTTGTATAGTTAAGGTCGGTCAATCACTTAATTCAGAAGAATTGGATGACTTCACCTCATTTTTAGAAAAATATTATCAATCCTTCACCTGGTCATATAGTGATATGCGTGGAATTTATCCAAAAATTTTGTACACAACATTGTCACATATCCTAATGCTAAGCCCATTAAACAAAAACTCTGTAAGATGCATCCTCACATAGATCTCTTGGTCAAAGAAGAGTTATAACAAATTTTATCTGATAATTTCATCATACCCATTGATTATCCACAATGGGTCTCTAAAATCATTTCCATAACCAAATCCTCGGGTAGGTTACACATCTTCATAGAATTTAGGGATATTAATCTTGCCTATCCTAAGGATGATTTCCCTCTTCCAAACATAAATCATCTTATCGACCTAACAACCGACCATGAAATGGCATCCCTTATGGATGGATTTTTTTGGTTATAGTAAAATTCTTATAGCCACTGATGATCACCATAAAACCTCTTTCATTACTCCTTGAGGAACCTTTTGTTACCACATTATGTGATTCAGTCTTAAAAATGTAGGAGCCACTTAACAACGTGCCATGACCTACATTTTTCATGACCTCATCCAAAAGATAGTCTAAGATTACGTCGATGAACTTTTATGAAAATCCAAACAATGCAAGGATCATATTACCATCCTCAAATCAGTCTTTACTCATCTCATTCAATATTTCCTTCATGTTAGTCCTACAAAGTGTGTTTTTGGTTTTCTAATAGGAATTTTTTTAGGATTCATCATATCTCTTTGAGGTATTAAAGTTGACCGACCAAAGGCTAAATCCATCATTAAAATTCCTTCACCATCCAATCTTACACAACTGTGTAGCCTTTAAGGTAAAATGCAGTCCATCCAACGTTTTATATCATAACTTCCTGATTGTTGTTAACCGTTTCATCATATTCTCCACAAAGACATAGAATGTCACTAAGATTCTTATTGTCAGAAATCCTTTCATGAAATTAAACAATATCTTATACCACCACATGTGCTTACTCCACCTTGCGAGGGAGATCCATTTTATCTATACATATCTTCTTCAGAACATGCTTTAGGAGCCAAGCTCACTCACCATGATAGTTAAGGTTGTGAATAGGCCGTACACTATATCATTCACACACTCCATGAGTATGAAATTTTTTACACCGAATTTAAAAGGCTATGTTGTACTTTATACTTTGCCACTTCAAAATTATGTTTTCACTAACTTCAATCCATTCAAATTCATACATTCTAAACCATAAAATAGAAACCATATAAATCGATGGATTATGATTATGACTGAATTTAACTTTGAGTGTATATCACAAAATTCCATTAAGGGCTAGGCTATTTCTGATTAGATAACTGACAATCCCCTTCTTGAAAATAAACTTCCTAAAAAATACTTTCCAGATGAATCTATCAGCAATGTTGACGAATATAAATTTATCCCTATCAATATGAATCTCTTCTTTGTTGTTTTTTAGTGCTAGCAAGGGGGAGGAGCTAGTGTCATTATTATACCTTCCTGGGGCATTCCCATTCCTTTATCATTTAAACTCAACTTCAAACATACCAATAACATGGCATAATACGAAGATTTAAACGTTGACAAATACAAACCATCCCACGATCCTCTAATAAATTTATAGATAAAATAACCTCTTTAGGATCCATCATACCCTTAGAAATTGAATATTCAAAAGATAACACTAAATTATATGTGGTTATTCAACGACTAGATTACCCCTCACATCAAAATAAACTCCCTCCTATGAACACTATTGACAATAATCCAATTGATTCATGGTATACTCAAATCTATGACTACCTTGCAGAATCTAAAATCCCATCTAATTTATCATGCAACGCTACAAGATCATTCCTTCAATGTGTCACCCACTTTGTCATCATAGGTGGTGTCCTTGGTAAATGTTATTTTGATGGTATTTTCTTAAGGTTATTTAGATCAAGTGAATCAATCAAAGAAATCAAAGAATTCCGTGATGGTATTTGTGGTGGACATTTATGTGGAAATTCTATCGTTAAACATGTCATATGATTGGGGTATTACTGGCCTAATATCACTAAATACTATTGTGTATATGTTAATAAAATGTGTCAAATGTGAACTCCATTAGGACCTTATTCATGTCCCTAATCAAGCATTATAACCCACTCATGACTTTTGGCCTTTCTCTTAGTGGGGGTTAGATCTCATTGGTGCTATCAATCCAAAATCATCTCAATAACATCACTCCATTATCTTAGCTACTAAATACTTCACTAAATGGGTTGAATATATCCCTTTAACCTAAACTAAATAAGGACCTATCACTAATTGCATATATCAATACATCATTTTTCATTTTTTCATTCCTCATAAACTTGTTACAGACAATAGAAAATATTTTAAAAATAAAGAACACAGAAAATTTTGTGACACCTTTAATATCAAACTTATTTTTTCATCACCATATTATCCCCAAGAAAATGGATAGGCTGAAGCCTCTAATAAAATGTTTAATAAAATCCTTATGAAAACAATAGATGAAGCCAATACGAATTTGCATTTCCAAATGTCGTTTGGCCTCTGGGCCTACCAAACTAGTATCCATACACCTAAAGGAGCTATCCCTATTCACTTGTCTATGGTTATGAGGTTTTCCTACCTCTCAAGTTCATCTGTTCCATCACTTTATGCATAGACATGTTTTAAATGAGATTTCTCCTAGATTTTGAAGACATATTTCCAAGTTACCTATTAGCATAATTTGAACTATTATGATGAAAATCGTTTAATAGCGCCAATTGAACATCAGAGTCGTATCATTGATATATTTCATTATACAAGCTTGATGACACAAACAGGGGTACAAGAATAGTGAGATTTAACATTGGTTAGATCTTGATTTCTTAAAGAAAATCAAAATGTCACTCA
Organism: Taxus chinensis; assembly: GCA_019776745.2. Classification (NCBI taxonomy): domain Eukaryota; kingdom Viridiplantae; phylum Streptophyta; class Pinopsida; order Cupressales; family Taxaceae; genus Taxus; species Taxus chinensis. The sequence continues at coordinate 343,972,126 of CM034151.1, forward strand.
ATTAGAACGAGTAAACGTAGAAAGTTTTCCCCTAATTGGATCAGTCCATACATCATCATCTCACAAGTATGGTTCGGGAGTGTATCATCTCGCTTCCCTTGATGGATGAGCCTGGATAAGGCAACCTATGTGTATATTTCTATCCACTTGTGGCACTTTCTACTGTATAATAATGATTAGGATCATCATGATACTAGTTACATCTAAGATCTTGTCACTTCATGAACCCATCCATCTTATCACAATAATGATTTACAAGCATGTGTTTATCTGTTGTTATCCTAAATGTACCTTAAATATGAGCATCACAGATCTATTCATTAGCATGGGTTTCATAATAGAAAAGCTACCTCCCTTGTGCATTAGAAACCCACGGGCTAAGTCATTACACTTACCTAAATTTTTGCATGCAATTAGAATAGGTTTATGACATTGGTGCACCATGTTTTTGTACCCTCATATATGTAATTCATTTCCCTCTCCTTGCAAAATTGGTCTATGTTTAGGGTGTGTTTCCCCCCACCTCGAAAATGTATGAACTAATTCATTGGATGATTCATGATCAAAATCAAAATATAAGTAAATTGGTCATTTGGGTAAGTGATAGCTATGTGTGTGTTGGTACAAGGGATTGGGGAAAAAATATAAAAATTAGGCTGGATCCCATGAAGGACAACTACCCTTGTAAACAATTATAGACCGATCCCTGGAATTGGACAACTATCTTGTAAAAGTAAACAATAAAAATTGTAGGAGCATACCATTTTGAAGGATGGGAGTTACCTATAGCATGAAAAAGGATTTCTATATTGACCCAACCTTAAAAAATAGGGGGGCTTATATCAAAAGCATACAGGAAAGCTTCTCACATCCCATTAATTTTCCTATTATAGTCAAACTTCCATGCATTGATCAGTTTGCTTTAAAATCAATATGTTAATAGCTGCTCCAATTTCTCTATGATTTTCATTGAAAAGGATAACCTGGGTTATCAGGGCTAAAAGGTCGCAGTTTACCCTTCGATTTCATTTGGTTTTTGGAATGTTTGATCTCATGGGAGTGTGACTGGGTAGACACTGGACACTTTCTCCATTGGTGAGGAGAATTGTGGGACTTCTCTACTTGATTCTAAACCATCTAGAAGAAATTTGGTTTTCTTGGCTCCTATACTACCTGCCACAATCTACTCTGATGTAGGAAAAACTATCTTGGGATCCTAATCTAACGTTTCCAAGTCACCATTAGGAAGAGCTTAGAGTGCATGAAAAGAATTGTATCCCTAGGATTCTAAATCCTTTTGATACACCAGAAAAGGAGGGTATCTTGAACAACTTTCCAATGTGTCAATAAAATGGAAGTACAGTACATACTAGAGAGGGTGATATGTAATTGGTACATAGTATAGTTACTTACATGTCACAACTTATATTTCATACTCCACCATCAATGGATGTAGTTGGTTTTTTTGTTACTTTGAGTTTTCTTTTAAAATCTCTCTAATATCATTTGCAATGATGGTTGAAGAGGAAAGAAGAATGCAAACAAACATAACAAGGGAAGATACATCCACAAATTTGTATCTATTACTTCATTGATATTCACAGCTCAATCTATTACAAGATAAACTTCTGGATCACCATACATATGGATTCCACTATAAGGGTCTATAGGTACATATAGCTTCGAAAAAACCAAAATGACAGATTCTTTCTAAGGGAACCCTATCCCCCTTGACAATGATCCCAACACTCTAATTCTATAAAATTTTTAAGGCGAGAGAAGGAGAGTGGATGTAATGATCCTAGGAGGAATATAGGATTTTCAATCAATTACAAGTCATAATAAATGAGTGTGGATAGTGATTTGGACACATGTGATTTGGAAATATCTAAGGTGTCTTCTCATAACCTACAACTTGATAAGGAATTGCAGCCCATGTTCTCATTATGTTGCCTCTCCAACCATGTGTAATAAGATCTAACTGGTCACAACTTGGTCACATGTATTTCCTGTTGTGTCATTATCAAAATTTCATCAATTGTGCTGGATTCCTTGAAGTTTGTTCTTTCATCATTCTCATGAGTCATTAGTTCTAACGAGATTAGTTTTGCTGGAAATTCATGGAAAGGAATTTTAGAAGTTATGGCCTTTTGAGCATGAGCATCTGTTTTGAATCCTTGACTCTAGGGATTTTATTACATCCTTACGGAACAAAGAATTTAATTTTTTAGATAGCTGGAGCCTCTTTGCCATCTTGGTATTTTTAGAGTCATGTCCAGATCTTTCCAGGGCAAAAAGTCCAATTTTGTTAAAATTAGAGTTCTGGCGTCATGAAAATCTATGCCTGTTGTCAAGATACAGGGTTGGGATGTTCCACGCGGGGCTACTTGTATAATCCACCGTCATTACTAAGGAAGTTTTTACTCTGTCATTATTGCAAGAATCTTGTAACATGTATCATATTGCACATTTTTAGGGAACTCATGTCCCCATGGCATTTCAATGTCTTAATGCCTAGAGTCACTTGAAGTCTACCTAAATCTAACAACATACTCCAGTATGACATTTTCACCTCCAAGGGAACTCACGTCCCCATTGTACTTAGCTCGTGTGGACCCCCTTAAGTTCTGTAAAATCACCCACAATCTATCAAATGGCATATGTATACCTTTCCATTTGAAACTAGGTCATGAGGGCTTATATGACCCCCACATTTTTTTGCAAAGGTCTATGAATCAATCAATGGCATTACAATTTCTGATGGCTCTCGACCATAGTCAATGGCCATTTAAGCTCACATTAAACAAGATTTTAATGCCGACATCCATTAAACTTGAACCTAACCTGTTATAATTCTAAGTGAGCCATCTGCTTAAATAAAATCAAAATGTCACTCAATTTTACCATAGTAAACTTGAGTTCTTCCCCCCCAAACTGGCTCGAGTTCCAACTATGTCATGCCCTACTGAAAAGTGTGGGATATGAGTGTACTGGGATCTCACTTCCCTTATTGGTGATTTTTTACAGGAGCTCTTTGAATTCCTTGCACTTATGGCTCAATATCCAATTACTGTTACAACTCGACATTTATTGTGATGGCAATAGTTACATCTGCAGATCCTATCGATTTGATTCTAACCATCCATCTTACTCATAGTACATGATTTGGACACGCATGTCAAAATCCATGACTCTCCTAAATATGAGGTTAAATATGAGCATCCATGAATCCTTGAAGTGGCATCAGTCATTGCATGGACAACTTGAGTCTATTAATGGTGTGGTTTACCCCTTAGTATCGTTACACTCATCTACCCTGTACCAACTAAACAACATCGAAATGCATCATGAGTGATGAACTTAGTGCATATACGAATGGCTTCTCCGAACTCCTGATATATCAGTGAAAAATGCAGTCTTGATCTCATACCCCTCAAACATGTCATGTAAAGTTATTGGATGATCAGTATCATAGTAAAAAATACAATATACAGATCCCTTAAAGGACAGGTAGCTCAAACTATGTGAGATCGTTGCGTAAAAAAAATGCATAAAAAGGCTGGAGACTGATACCCTTGAATGTCTACTACACTAAAAATCATTGAACGATCCCTTGAAGGATGGTTATCTTTGGTAAAAGTCAAAAATAAAAGCTGTAGACCATAGGCTTAAGTGGGATGGCATGACCCAGGTGTCTATAGGGTTGTCCGCATTAGATTAGGCTTCAAATTTCTTACCAAGTGTCCCTTTTAACTGATCTAGTGACAAGGCAAACCAACCCATTAATCAAATTTTCTATCAGGGTAACAAAATTTGATAAAGCTAGGAACCCTTTTCCCCACATTGAACATATATATATATATATAGTACCCTATATATATATATATATGACTATATATATACAAAAACCCCTTTCATGTCCTAGGAAGGTACATTCATCTAAACTCAACATCTTATTAATATTTTATGTAATTACCTATTGATAATCTTATTTAACATTTATTAAGGTTATAAGTGCAATGTGTTTTCACCCTATCATAAACCTATCATGTATAATACCAGATCCATAATTGGGAAATAATTTCATTTTTACCCTATTTTACTTAGTTAAAATTTTTGATACAATTTATTTTAAGATCACATTTTAAGTCATTTTATTAATTAAACATTCAACTACATTTTATTAAACATATGTACAAATCATATTTCTTGACATCACATATAATAAAAATTCATCTAACACTAACATATTTAAATTAAAAACATACATTAAAACATACAACACATATAAATCAGACAAAATAGGCCATAAACCTCATCATCATCATAATATGTAAATCGAGTCCAATATCAAAAATCATCAATCATCATCAATGTCATAGAAATCAAGGCTTCCAAGAGCCATACATAAAAAAAAATACATCAATGTCCTAGCAAATCAAAGGATTTCTATGAGCCATACATCAAATAAATCATCAATATATATCATGTGTCACTAAACTGAAAACCTCGAAGGAACTCACTAGTAAGAACAGTGCTACCCTCTCCTCCCTGGACACGTGCATCACCGACACCTCCAGTATCATCACTAGATCATCCCACATTTCTTCCTCTTCTCTCTAATCTCCTTGGTGGGTGGCCTACACTCCCTGCATTAGCACTTAGACCTTCCACCTTCATGGCCAAATGATTAGGATACAATGTAGCATCTGAATAATTACGAGTCAACATATCAACATAATAATATAACTCTGGTCATAGTGTCTGATAATGGTCCATAACAATCATCCCTGGTGCCGCAGGTTCTCTCCTCTACCCAATAGCCTATGCCCTCTGTCCACTAGCCTGGGCCATTTGTGAACACTGAAAATCTAAACTCCCTCATTTTTATCCAAATCTTTAATTAAACACATAACACCCCATAAAAAACACCCTTTATCTCTATTAAATTAATCAATTAATCAATTAAATTGATTAATTAAATACATACCTTAGACCACATAATACGTCTCCACTTTTTAATATTTCATATCTGTATATGAAAAATCATTTTTTAAATAATAATAGCAGCTAACCTAATCATTTTTTTGAATACCCCTAAATATTTATATTCCCCAAAATCCATTTTATCTATCTCTAACACGACACATCTATCATAACCATCTATACACCTATTAAAATCATTTTCACACTCATGAAAATCATCTACACATTTATCCTAAATCATACGTAAATTAGTATGATCTAACATATTCTATCACCTTCCAAAACAAACAAAAATATGTCTCTAAATAGCACAACAATTTCATCCCTCGAAAATATGAACAAAAATATAAAATTAGCAAAATGTTCCAATAATTTACTAAATAAACCAGAAACAGGCCAAAATCACCGGCAATTTGGTAAATCATCAACCATTACCTAAGCCCATTTTCAGTCTCTTTTTGGGATCATCTTCTCACATTTTTTGAGAGATTGAGTTTTCTATCAGAGTTCTCCATTGTTATACTGCATCAATGTTAATGAATTATTATCCAACATTAGCATTCACAATCATCAATTTTGGGAACCATTTCAGAGCTTGTTGGAGATCAATAAATCAACATCTAGCTGTACATTTCATCAAATTTGATCAAGGTCAGATATAATTTTACATCTTCATTTATACATTCATGTATATTTATCTGTTAATTTCTTCATCCCATGTTATAATCTAATTTCTTTGAATAACATATTTTCAGAAATAATTGGTTAGATATTAGATTTTTATCAATCTCACATTATCCTTCAAAATCTGCAGTTATTACTATAAATGCCAGCGATGACTATAATCCCTTGTGATTCATGTATACTCTTTTTCCCTGCAACATTACTCAGATTTCATTTATTAATTTCATTGTATCTCTCTTACTACTAACATGTAGAACAATATGGCTTGTTTAGATGACAATAGATGGTCAAGGTCATGAAATAATAAACATCAACTCATTACCTGTCATCTATCATCTATCATCTATCATCTTAAGTTGTGTGCCATTCACTTAGCCCCTTTGGATTATTTACAAACCATTTTCGAATCTACTAAGTGAATCCATGAAGCTACAAAAAAATTCTGGGAAGCCTACTTTGAGGTTCTCCAAATCTGAGATGATTTGGATTAGTTTGAATATCAATATGAAGTTGAATTAGAAGAATTAAGCTATGAGACTAAATTTGAAGGTGAAACTGATTCTGAACGCTTAGATTCTAATTCTGAATATCAGAACAACATAGAAGAAGAAGAACCATAATACATTTCATATTTCTTTAAGGAAGTGTACACTCAAGAGGATAATTTAAATTATTATTCTTCTAAAGATTCAGAGTCCACTAGAGAAGAAATTTCTCCTTCCTCTGAGAATTCAGATACTGATTTGGATAATTATGATTTCAAAGCATAATTATTATTTATCATTTTTTATCATTTATCTACTTTATATTTATAATAACTAAACATTTTTCAAAATGTTTATTATTACCATTTATCATATGGCATTTACCTACTTGATTGTAAAAGCGGATTGACACCCTTATTAGGAAGTCCTTTGATTTCCAGGGATTGGCCTTTGCTAGGAAATCTACCTAATATTTTATTAATCCTATTTTTGTAGTTTCTGTTATCTGTAGGTATTCTCACAAGATAGGACCTTACATCTTCACGTATATGAAGCAAAAATTCAAGATCATTTATCCACATCCACAGGTATCACTAAACCCAACCATACTAAGGTTAGGTAAGTTTTATTCTCTTGCTTATTAGGTTAAGTTGAATAGGTAAGATTTATTTGTAACATCTTCGCATGCCCGGTGGGATCGTTGTCCCTCATTTTAGCATTAATTTCATTAAAATAGCATTTTTTTTTCATTTTTGGTTCTCAGCACAGTAATCGCTAGCAATTTCCTGAATGTTTTTAGTTACTTTGCATTTTTCCCTTTAGATTTTGATTCTTTCTTATTTCCTTATTTCTTATCAAATAAACATTTCAAACTTCTACTTTTGATAGTTTACTGTAAAAATCTAAAAAAAGCATCTTTCATTACTTTGAAAAAATCATTTTTCTTCATATCCAATTCATTGTATAGAAATAACTAGCGATTAGTCCAATTGTCGGCGATTCCTGCTATTTTTATTATAAGCTTCTTACTAATACTTATTTTTAGGCTATTTTTTGTTGCTTCTACTAACCTGGTTTTGCAAGAGGTTGTTTGTATAACTATATTTACTTGCTGGAGTGCTAGATTGTTTGCTTTAAAAAAATTGCTAATTTTTTGTAGGAAGCATTTTTCACGGTGAGTCCTAAATCCATATTTTTATTTTCAGTATAACATCATTCATTTGATTGTCTTCATAAAAAAAAACATTTTTATTTGTGTTTTACAATTAACTATTCATCCTTCTTGTTTTACATATATCTAATTAGGGAAGGTAATTTGTTGCATTCAATTTTCTTTCACCCACACACGACAAAACCACTTAAACATCAAAACACATTTAAACAATTCCTACCCAGGCAGATGCCTACATGGATTTGATAACCAAGAGTAGAAGATGATTTGGTTTTCTGGCTGCGTATAATCACTTGTCTATTGATATATATCAGCTAAGAACCTGAAACCCTTATTGTTGCAGGAATGTGAAGTGAGGGGGTAGGCCCCAATACCATGCCCGTATCGGTAGCAGTAAAAAGTTGGGCCTCACTTCCCTTTAGGTATATCTAGGAATCCATCCTTAAACACATCTAAAACCAGCCATAACTTGCCATTTCCTAGGACATTCATTATCCATTTTACACATTTCACTCTTTTTAATTAAATTAAGAAAATCTAAAAAATCATCTTGCTTGCTTATGATTGCTTCTTGTAACTAACTCATTTAACTTATTTTTAGGTGAGTGTTTTTTTGTTCATTATGGTACAAACTAGATGAAAAGCTCACAACCAAACCTTTGAAAACATGTCTCAACCATTATCCACACCCTTATAAAAAATATCATCATATACTCCATTGTATACACCGTTATCTACACCTTTATCCACTACTATATCTACACCATTATTTACCACACCATTACAACAACAAAACCCATTTCTTTAGCTGATTACATCGACTCCTCTATTTGATTCTCAACGAACCTAGAATGAAATAGATAAGGTATATAACTAAGAAATGAGGAAATGTATTTTAAATTCTTCACATCATATTTGTAGTCAAATTTTTCATTCTTATGAATAAGAAGAAACTAAACAACCATACTTTCCCAGTTCAAAATTAGAATCTTCTGAACCCACTTTCTTTGAAAGATGAGACCCTTTTTTCAAAGAAATAATAGATTCAAACCCCATTAATCTTAATTCCTATCTAGTAGCTAGGGGTGTTCAAATCCATCTGTTCACACTTGAACCATCCTCAAACATTCATGATCCTTTATCTAGTACTTAATAAAAATTTGAACCTGAACCATTTTCAAGTATTTATGACTCTTCACATCCTATCTATTAAAATACAAACTCTATACCTAAATTGCTGCCACATGTCCCTGATCCTTCATCTGGGTTTCACATCTTATTGATCCAAAATACCAACCTTTCATTCAACAAGTACATCCATATCAGCCTTTAAGTCAACCTGAAGTTGCATCTTCCATTCGTATTCTTAGTCTTCATATGGTTTCCTCTCAAGACACAACTGTCCAACAATATACATCCTCACATGATCCTTCTAGTAGTTCAAAAACCCCATAAAACAATTCTAGCGCTTCATTATCTACTCCTCCAACATCCTTAGCTACCCAAAATCCTCTAGCATCCTCAATTACCCAGGTACCTCCAACAAGTTGTGTTTCTACTTCTACTATTGTATCTCAACTAGTTATCAGTATTCGTAATATCAATATGTCCATTATAACATCTATAATGTTGATCAATACTATTGTTATCATCGCCACTCATCCTATTTCACAATACATACCACAAAAATTATATTCATTAATCTCCATACCACAATCTACTTCTGCATTAAACATTTCAAAATAAGCACCATCTTATGTTGCCTTTGTTATGCCCTTTCAACAACCACCTACTTATTCAAAATCATTTGCTACTGCATCTATCCTACACCCTTACCAATATATACAACCTTCACAACCTTTAGCATCTCAACAATACATTCCACAACAAAATATCCCACAACAAAACATTCCTTCACAACAAAGCATCCCAAAATAGAATATTCCACTTACTTATAATATCCCACAACAGACTATCCCTTCTTGATAGAGTATTCCTTATCAATAGTATATTCCTTAGTAAATCATTCCTTAGCATAATGTTCCACTTCAAAAAAACATTCCATTCACTTATAATATCATACAATAGAATATACCACAAAAAAATGTTCCACAACAGAACATTCCTTACCAGCAGAATGTCCCTCAACATCACCAAATGTACTCACAACCTAGATAGTTTTCATTTCAAGCTGGATCATACTCACAACAACTAGCACAAACTGACCCCCTTTAAGCTTTCATGAATCATATATCCAGTCTAGAAGTTTCCTTATCTACATCTAAAAATGTGCTCTCCTACAATCATATCTGCAACGAGCCTAGTCATCCCCCAGTCCCGTACAATGCATATCAATCTCATTGGGAACTTCCAAAATTATTAAATTCTATAGTAAATAATATCCTCAATAACATATTCATGATTTTTTCCACGCTTGTTATATAATAGCCCATGATCAATACCTCATGTTGAGGAGTTTTCCCATGTCCCTCACTGGTCCTGCCTTGGACTGGTACAATAGCATTCCACAATACTCTTTTTTCTCCTTCACACAACTCACACAATTGTTCTTAGGACACTTTTCTATAAACATATCCCACAAAGTCACTATCAGTGACCTTTATGGTATCAAATAGTTTTAGGATGAATCCATTGCTAATTTTGTTTCCCACTGGAGGGGTATAATCAATCAATTATCTTTTTCATTACCACAAGTCGAATTGATTGAATTTTTTTGTCGATCATGCGCCAAACATATTTCATCAACATTAAAAATTCAATCATTCAAGACTTTTGATAGTAATTTTACCATGTACCAAAATTGGAACTACGAGATTTAGAAGATGACCATGTTAAACTTCATCCTAAGAAGCCACAAATAGAGTTTCCATCTACATCATCCTATAATCCTAAAAAATCCAAATCAGCTGCTAATGCATTAGTAGTCAAATCCACTCCCAAGGAAAATACCACTACCAAACATTCTCATCCATAACATAATTAAACATTAATAGGAGAGACTTATAGCACAGTCTTTGATAAGTTACTCGTTGTAAATATGATAAATCTCCCACCTATTCTACCTATCGATACATTAGTATCTAAGCCCTCTTCATATCGAGATAATGAATATTGAAAATATAATAGGGTAAAAGGACATGAAATTGAAAGGTATTGTATGTTCCAAAATGTTCTTCAAGATTTTATTGAAAAGGGTCAATTTTGTTTGGATAATCTGAATGCACCCCCAAATCAAAACCTCGACGTATTCAAATATCCCTTTCCAAATCATCCCCCATTCACTGATTAACCACAAACAAATGTTGTTCATGCTCACCAAACTATTACAAAAATGTTACCCATTCTTGAACCAATATCCACATCTACTAAACCAACATCGACACCTATCGAACCAACATCTACTAAACCAACATCCACACCTATTGAATCAACATTTATTGAACCAACAACAATTCCCACTGAATCTAAATCCATATCCAATGAATCCCTGTCTATTATCAACATTACTGAAACTATCCTTCTATGCTTATCACAGGTTAGTACCAAATCTATCTTCCCAACAATCATATCCTCTAATATGGTTACACCTATAAGTATACCTTCATTTGTAAATATAACTATGATACCTCTCGAAACATTTATGCCAAAAATTCCTCCTCCTAAGGAAATTATAAGACACATTCATCCTCCACCTGTAAAATCAATTATCTCTACATCAACTAATCCCAAAACTACAAAATCCACAACTCATTTAGATCTCATCAATCGCATCATTCAAAAACCTCTTCCATCATCAAAAACTACCTCTACATCCATGCACATATCATCCAAAACCACAAAAGGACCTCCTAAACAAGGTATTGTCAGATTTTTGAAAAGTCCTTTTTATATTTTCCCTAAATCATACCAATTTTATGGCCCTTGGCCTCTTCCTCCACATCCTCCTAGAAGGGTCATTTCAACTCCTAGTAATCATCCTACCATTCCACATCTAAGATCTACTTATCGATCTTCCCCACTAGGTCCTCATCCCCCATTTACTATACTATATATGACTCATCAACAATAAACAACTCAAGGATGTGCAATCAATATATTATTTCCAATAGAGGATAAGATACCTACAAATTCATGCCTTTCCACATCAACACCTAAGGAGCATTACATAACCATTCTAGATAACCTCCTACAAAATTCACTCATAACATTATGACTACCAAAATTATCAGATCTGCAAGGATGGAAACCTGGTTGGTATGAATTCAACATCTCATGTGATTATCATAGAACATGAGGTCATTTAATAGAGAATTGTAAGGTATTCCACCTGATTGCATAGAAGTTGGTAGATTTAGCTTCTCTTCCTTCTGAATCACATTCAACTTCAACATTAACATCATTGTCTAAAACTCCTTCTCATTAGATCGATGTCGTACATAACACAACTCATTCACAAAATTATGAGACAAACCCATCTGAACCTAAGAAAGGTAAAAATTTCATAGCTATACCTCTACCTCTAGAAACAGCTCTGCCATCAGATAAACCCAACCTACCCATCCCCGCAGCTCTTAGAACATCTAGTGAAACAATGTAACCTAAAACAAAGGTTTCCATCCTTACTACACCACCTTCACCATTTAGTGCAATGCAAAATATTGTGATTAAACAATTCCACCAAGTTCGTATTTAAATTTCATTATACAAATTGATACAAACATCACATCTTCATAAAAAATCCATGATTGAAGCCCTCTAATCAATAAAAAATATCTTCAGATGATCCTTCATCCTTTACAAACTTTGTAGGATCCCTTAAAACATCTTCCTCCATATCATTTGAACCATCCAAAATATCTTCTCTTAAACCAAAAGATCACGACTTACCACTTTTCATCACTACTCAAATTAATGACATCTATATCAAAAGGGTCATGATTGATAGTGGTGTCACTATTAAAATCATATCCTCCCTCACTTTTGATCAAATTAATCTTCCTAATATTGTTATCACTCAAATTCTAGTCTTACAATGATCCTTCAATGACACTATTGCACCTACATTAGGCACCATTGTTTTACCACTTAATGTCATTGTTAAAACCTTACCAGAACTCTTCTACATCATAGAAGAAGAGTTTCGATATAATATGTTATTAGGACGCCCTTAGATATGCACCATGTATTGCATTATATTAACTCTTCATTATTTCCTTAAATATGAACATGAAGATCAGACATTCACCATTCCTACAAATCCAAATCCTTTTGCTGATTGTTACATGATGTATCATCTGAATGCCATACTTATTCCCAAGTCCACATCCAAATCATCTAATGAAGCATCTAAACTACCTTTATGATTCCTCCCTCAGTGATTTTGTACAATGCCTCACATTAGGGGAATACCTTCATCTAAACTACCAGATGATTCCTCCCTTAGTGATTTTGTACAACACCTCACATTAGGGGAATATTGTCTTCTCATGCTTAATCACATTCCTTCACATAAAAATTATGGATGCCCTAAAAAACAGACCACATAAGTCCCTAATGTAGAATATATCATCTCTTAAGAGCCTGTTTATCTAAAAAAAATCTTGTTTATGGGGGACTCCACCATCCTTCATCTCATACTATTGATCAACACCATGTCATTCCTTTTACATCAGATTTCAAATATTTAGATAATCCAAATTTTTCTCGTATGTATCTTCAATGTGGAGAGGTTTTGGCCTTGGCCATTATGAACAGGGAATACATGATTTTTTTATCCAAAGTTCCATTAAAACTTATGAGAAATATGGTTTAGGTTATAAGAAACCCAACTCCAAAACATGTGAGGCCACTACATCCAAACCTACTACATCTTTACTCATTATTGAATTAGAACCATCGACACACAAAACCCCTGAAGATACTATAGATGTAGATGATGTTGTATCCATCCCACTTAATTTTGTTTTTAGTCAATACCATATCTTTAGGATCACTCACTTATCAGCCCAACCATGCCATTAAACAACTTCCTCTTATTTGGCCATAAATGGTTGAAGAAGATTCACTTTCCATAGATATCCTCCAATTTCATGATGACCAGGGCATTATTTCCCATATGGGAGCTGAGGATCGCTTCTTCTAAAAATCCCTACCATCTGATACATCAACACTCCTCAATGAATCTACTATCGACATAAAATTAGGAACCCTTCAGGATCCTCGCATAGCTAAGGTAGGCCAATCATTAAATCCACAAGAATTGGATGACTTTACTGCATTCTTATCAAAATATTATCAAGATTTCACTTGGTCATATAGTTATATGCTGGGAATTGATCCTAACATTTTTGTACATAATTATTTCATAGTTCCAAATTCTAATCCTGTTAAATAAAAAATCTGTAAGATACATCCGTGCATAGCTCTCATTGTCAAAGAAGAGTTATAACACCTTTTATCTTCTAACTTTATCACACCCATTGATTACCCACAATGGATCTCCAACATCAATCCCATAACCAAAGCCTCAAGAAATTTATGTATTTGTACAAAGTTCAGGGATCTCAATCTTGCTTTCCCTAAGGATGATTTCCCTCTTCCAAACATAGATCAACTCGTTGACCTAACAACTGTTCATGAAATGATATCCCTCATGGATGTTTTTCTAGTTATAATAAAATTATTATCACCACCAATGATCAACATAATACCTCTTTCATCACCCATTGGGGAACCTTTTGCTACCATGTCATGTCATTTGATCTTAAAAATGCAGGAGATACTTATCAACATGCCATGACCTACATTTTTCACGAACTCATAAATAAAAAAATATAAGACTATGTTGATAACCTTGTAGGAAAGTCTAAACAACACAAAGATTACCTTACCATCCTCAAATAAATATTTACTTGTCTCATTCAGTATTGTATTCTTCTAAATCTTGCAAATCAGTTTTCTCACTGGAAAACTTTTAGGACTCATCATATCTATCTGACGTATTGAATTCGACCCAAAAATGTTAAGGCCATCATTGAAATTCCTCCTCCCTCTAATATTACACAATTACGTAGTCTTCAGGGTAAATTACAGTCCATTCAATGTATTATACCACATATTTCAGAATGTTTTTAACCATTTCATCATCTTCTCTGAAAAAGGTGTTAGTTTTCACTAGGATTCTAATTGTCAGAAATCCTTTGATGAGATTAAAAAATATCTTCTATTACCACATGTGTTTACACCACTTCGTGATGGTGAGTTTTACCTATACATATATGCTTCAGAACATGATCTATGAGACATGCTTGTTCACTGAGATAATTAGGGTCATGAATAGATTGTATACTATATCAACTGCACACTTCATGAATATGAAACCTATTACACTGAAGTTGAAAAGCTATGTTGTACCTTATACTTTTCCACTTCCAAGTTGCATCATTATCTTCTTAATAAAAAAATGTATGTTGTTACTAGATTCAATCCACTCAAAACCATGCACTCTAAACCATATCATACTGATTGTATCACTTGATGACTTATTCTTATGATTGAATTTGACCTTGAGTGTATATCATAAAAATATATTAAGGGACATGTCATTGCAGACCAGCTCATTGATCCTTCCTTGCCTAGAAAACAACCTCCTCATGAATAATTTCTAGAAAAATCCATCAGTAATGTCAAAAAATATGAATTCATCCCTATTAACATGACCCTCTTCTTTGATGGTTCTAAATACTAGGAAGGGGGAGGAACGGGTGTTGTTATCATACCTCCTTGGGGAATTCCTATTATGTTATCATTCAAAATTAATTTTAAACACACTAAAAATATGGTAGAATATGAAGCTTTAATCATTGGCCTTATGACCGCTATCCTCCTAGGCGTTCATATCTTATACATCTATGGAGATTCAAAGCTTGTTATAAACCAAGTCAAAGGAGAATATCAGTGTAAAAATAAAAGTTTACAAAAATACAAAGGAAATTTTGACTTTAAACTTGGTGCTTTTGATCACTATACTATCCAAACCATCCCACAATCCTTTAATAAGTTTATAGATACAATGGCCTCTTTAGGAGCCCTCATCCCATTAGAATCAAAAGAGTAAAAAGATAAAACTAAAGTATTTGTAGTTTTTAAATGTTTAGATCATCCTTCTCATAAAAATGAGTTCCCTCCTATTAACATTGTTGACAATAAACCAACTTATTTGTGGTATACTCAGATATATGATTATCTTGTGGAATCAACAATTCTGATTGACTTATCACATAATACTAAAAGATCATTTATTCAACGCGTCAATCACTTTGACATTATCGACGGTATCCTTTAAAAATGTAGTTTTTATGGTATCATATTAAGGTTCTTTACATCACATGATTCAAATAAATAAATTAAAGAATTCCATGATGGAGTTTGTGGAGGACATTTTAATGGAAATTCCATCGTGAAACATGTTATACAGTTAGGGTAATACTGGCCTACTATTACCAAATATGGTTGTGAATATGTCAATAAACATGTTAAATGTCAACTTTACTCTATTATCACAGCTACTGAGTACTTCACTAAATGGGTTGAAGCTATCCCATTAACATCCACTGAGTAATGACCTATTATAAATTTCATATATCAATACATTATATGTCATTTCAACATCCTATATAAACTCATCATAGATAATGGAAAATATTTTAAAAATTAAGAAGTTAAAAAGCTCTGTGGTACCTTCAACATCAAACTCTGCTTTTCATCACCATATTATCCCTGATAAAATGGATAGGCTGAGGCCTCAAAGAAAAAAATTAATAAAATCCTCATGAAAACAGTAAATGATGCAGGAAGGAATTGGAATCTACAAATCCCATTTTCCCTCTGGGCCTATAGAACTAGTATCCGTACTCCTACAGGAGCTACAACCTATTCAATTGTCTATGGCTTCGAGGCCGTCTTACCTCTTGAAGTTAAAATTACATCACTTCATGTATCACTTAAATATTTTATCCATGATGAAGAATATCGACAAGACCATCTAACACTCAAACTGTTCCAAAAATTTACTAAACAAACCACAAACAGGCCAAAATCGCTGGCAATTTGGTAAATCGCCAACGATTAATGAAGCCCATTTTGTAGTCTCATTCTAGGATCATATTCTCACATTTTTTGGGAGCCTAAGTTTTCTATCAGAGTTAATCACTGTTATACTGCATCAACATTAACACATTATTATCCAACATTAGCATTCACAATCATTTATTTTTGGAACCATTTCAGAGCCTGTCGGAGATCAATAAATCATCATCCAACTATACATTTCATCAAATTTGATCAAGGTCAGATATTATTTTACACCTTCATTTATACATTCAGGTATATTTATTTTTTAATTTCTTCATCCCATGTTATAATCTAAGTTCTTGGAATAACACATTTTTAGCAATAATTGGTTAGATATTAATTTTTTATCAACTCTAACATTATCCTTCAGAATCACAAGTGATTACTAGAATCACCTGCGATTCCTATATAATTTTTTTCCCTACAAAATTACCTAGATTTCATTTATCAATTGCATTGGATCTATCTTGTTGTTATCATGTTAACCAATATGGCTTGTTTAGATAGAAATAGATGGTCAACGTCATGGATTAACTAACATCAACTCATTACTTGTCATCCATCATTTGTTTCATTGGGAACAATATGAAATTCTACATGATATTGAGTTGTTTTCCATTCACTCAACCCCTTTGGATCTGTTGCAAACCATTTTCAAATCTACATAGAACATTTGCGAAGCTACAGAAATTTTTTTGGAAGCCTACTTTGAGGTTCTATGTATGAGAGCTGATTTGGCTCGGTTTTAGTATCAATATGAAGCTAAATTAGAATAATTGAGCTCTGAGACTGAATCTAAAGATGAAAATGACTCCAAATTCTCAGATTCAAATTCTGAATATCAAAACAAAATTGAAGAAGAAGAATCAAAAGACATTTAAGACTTATTAAAGGAAGAGTGCACTGAAGAAGTGAATTTAAGTTCTTCTGAAGAAGAATATCTGGAGTCCACTAGCGAAGAGAGTTATCCTTCCTTTGAGAATTCAGATACTGATTTGGATTCTGATTTTGGAGAATAGTTATTATTTATCATTGTTTATCATTTATCTGCTTTATATTTGTAATAACAAAACATTTTTCAAAACATTTATTATTATCATTTATTTTATTTCATTTACCCACTTGATTGTAAAAGTGGATTTACACCCTTATCAGAAAGTCCTTTGATTTCTAGGGACTAGCCTTTTTGATGAAATTCACCTAGTATTTTATTAATCCTATTTTTAGTGTCTGTGATCTGTAGGTATTCTCATAAGAAAGGAGCGACCACTTTGCATATACAGAGTGAAACTTTAACATCATTTATCCACACCCACGAGTATCACTAAACCTCACCATATCAAGGTTAGGTAAGTTTTATTCTCTTATTTATTAGGTTATGTTAAAGAGGTAAGATTTCTTCGTAACACCATTGCTACCAATTCTGCACCAAAAATAGAAGACCATGTAATCCCCAAGGCCTTCCTCAGTCTCTCTCTCTACTCATGATATTGGTCCCAATTTACAATAGCTTGAGCTAGTTATAGCTTGATTCTATCATGCTCAGTCACTACATTGTCTCACTCAACATTCAAGTTATCTTAGACATCTAAGAGGTCATCCCTCTCTCATCGGCCCACATCCCTCTCTCCCTCCATTATGAGATTTTCAGTTGTCACCACTATAATAGCTTCCAACACATCATCATTACCATCCTCCTCCTCATCATCTGACACCTAGATCACATCCTATGTCTATTATCTTCCCTCTATTTGAGCATGGATCCATCTCACCCGATGTACAACCTGGGTCCTATCAAAATCTTGTATTGCTCAAGTCCACCATGTTGTATGATTTGGAGTCACCTCTGCATCATCAAGTAGAAAAATATCACCATCCTCACTAGGGACAATATCCCCCTACACATAAAAAATGATCATAGGTCTTTTCACAATGGTCCTCGGAGGATCAATTTCTCTATCGTCACATCTATACTATACGGATCCTTGAGTACACCCTAAACCAATCCAAACTACCTCCTCACCCGATCAAAATGTAGTAGCTCATGCTCCCTCACTCTGTGAGCCTACACCCAAATATCCTTCTACATACCCACCAACTCATGAGGATACTCAGGCCAATCATGGAAATCTAAGTATAACGTCCACATCACATCCCCTATCTATATTTTTTCTAACATGTCTCGATGAAAACTGGCCCTCTTCTTCTTTTGACCCCATCCCATATCCTGTCTCCATCTCATAAATAATGGATTCCTCTCATCAATATGCCATGGCATGCCAAATGGACTAGAAATAGCAATGTGCTCATACTCCCAACATTGTAGTAAAAATCCAACAACAATTCGATAATACTTGTGGGACTTTTAGGCCCAAAAATCTCTAAATTTCTATAGTAGTAATGTGCCCCTCACTCAAAAATGGTATGATGCTCCATCATCTCAGTAAATACTCCTATCATCATCCAAGGAAATCTTCCACCCCCTAAATTTGGTAGAGTAAAACATGAGATGGTCATCATCATCATGGTCATCTATGTGCAACCCTCTCTCCCAGGATCATACAATGCCTAGTACTTAAATGCCCTTGATTCATATCTCACATCATGTGTCCCATAACCATACAACCTATTTATCACATCTTCTCTCTGAACATCACTAATGATATAAATACCCTCTCCATGGATGGGTAATCACATGATGTGATGAACATCCTCCAAAGTAATAGTGATCTCCCCAGTACGTAGCCAAATAGTATAGGTGGAAGGATTCCACTGCTATAGTAAAACGAATAATTTTTTTTCACATATGAATCCATTGATAATCCCTCATGCTACCAAAAGTAATGGCCTCAATATAATTCTAGTCATCATCTGTCATATCATCTCCGATGGGTGGGAGTAACGAGGGTCTCGAGGAGAGAGACAAGGTTTTGAACAGTGATGGGTGGGAAACTAACAACAGACAGATTCCACCTGGAGACAGCCTCAGAGGAAAAGTCTTCGATGGAACAAGGTAAGGATGAGACTAGACATGTGTCTGGGACCCATGTGGGAAATGGGGCCCCTAAAATGTATGTAAAAATCTTGAGATCTGGGAATGAAAAATGTTTAGGGATCATTCCAAAACTTAAACAAGGTGAATCGAGAAACTATTTAGAAATCCTTGATACCATTATTAATAGGACTTTGAGAAATATGGAGAATGCTTTGATACGGAAAATTTTTAGAGGAAGACCCAATATAGAATAAATAAGATCTTGGTTTGTTCTGAAATGGAAACCTGAAGGGCATATAGAAGTAACATTTTTACAAAATGGTTTCTTCTTGTTTAGTTTTAACAATCTGTAAGACCCCCAAAGAATCCTAAATGATGGTCCGTGGTTCCTAGAGAATCTCAGACTATTCCTGAGGAAATGGACTCCTATGTTCAAACCTGATAAAGAAAATATAAATCAGTTTCATGTCCGGGTGAGGTTATCATGTCTTCCATTGGAACTATGGGATGTAGATTTTATTAAAGGCATTTCAAACACTCTTGGTACCTATGTTTTTATGGATAATGTGACCCTTACTAAAACACGTGATGTTTATACTAGATTTTATATCTACTCTTTGATGGTTTCAAATTTACCCAAATCCATAACTCTCTAATCTAGACTGGGAAGCTGGGAAAAAAGAATTGATTTTGAAAACTACCCTAAAAATATGAGAAATGCCAAGGATGGGGGCATGTAAATAAATAATGTAAAATGACAGTTTCAAAGGTTTATAAGGAGAAGCCAATTAAGGAACAAGTTAAAGGTAAGGAAGTAGCTTCTTTGGAATATAATACAACAAAGAATACTAATCCAAATAAAGGCATTATCATTACTAATAATAATGGTGAGAGGTAAAACATAAATTAAGTTTAGACTCCTAAGTTAATAAATGATGGCTTTATAGAAGTAATGACTAAGAAGAATCAATAGAAATCCTTGTTTGAACCACATTTCTAGACGGAAAATTCTCATGTTCATGCTAAGAAACTCCTACCATCAAAAAATATGGACAATCTTATAAAGGAATCTGCTAAGAAACATTTCCAATGTCAAAAACTTGGGGAAATGATTCTTGATGAAAATATGGGTCCTTTTACTAATCCTTTTGACAATCTTCTAGGATTTGAGGAGAATGATCTAATTATTGGAAATGAAGAATAGATGGAAGCTAATAAAATCCAAAAGATCATCCAAAAATATTTATCCCCACCGTAGGAAATTCTTCTAGATCAGAACAAATCAGCAGAAGAGGATCCCAAAAAGGATGAAAATGATATCTCTTTGAAAACCCCATCCAAAAAAGGGGAGTCTTCGTAGGCCACCCCAAAAGAGAAGAAAACTGGTTCAGGGAGACCTACTAAGTAGGTTGCTAGAAAAAAGAAGAGTCAAAAGGATATTGATGTTGGAACTCATTCTAAACTTGATCTAAGGAGCTTTAGAAGAACCAAAAACCAAGATTTTAAATTAATATAGTCTCATGGAATGTTAGGGGTTTGACTAACCCTATGAAATGGAGATTAATTAAAGAACTAGATTCTAAACACAAACCTAATATCATGGTCTTACATGAAACTAAGATGGAGGAAGGCCCTTTTTTGGAAGCTAAACGTAAGTTCTTCAAGAATATTGTTGAACTGGTTGTTAGTTCAAAAGGATCTACAAGAGGAATGGCTATCATTTAGAATGAGGAAAAACTCAAAGGTACTAATCTTCTTCAAATAAGTAATCATATGGCTATGTTATTTCAAGATAAGAAATCTAAATAATTTTAGGTGCTATATAATATATATGCTCCAAATATCAAAGGAGAAAGAAAAAAATTGGTCTGAACTATCCAAATTTCAAAACATTATTAAAGGGACTGAATGGTTGATTATGGGAGACTTCAACACCCCTCTGAGTCCTAGGGAAAAAAAGGGTGGTAACATTGATTTAACTGAGAGTATGGAAGATCTCTAGGATTTTATCATAGAAAATAACCTGATGGATATAGAGTTGAAGGGTAGCATATTTACTTGGTCTAATAGGAGAAAAGGAGATCAATTGATTTAATTCAAACTTGAAGGATATGACTTCATGGGGGTGGTTAAATAAATATGCTTGTCTCTTTTCTCTCCCTAGGATTGGTTCATACCACAATCTGTTTCGTTTCCAAATCAAATATAAAGAGAGGAGGATAACTCCTTTTAGGTTTGAGAAGATGTGGTTACAAAACAAGGAAATTTTTTATCTTATGAAAGATTGGTGGATTGTGAAAATCAAAGGAATGGCTATGTTTAGAATTGCTAAGAAAATTTCTCATGTTACGAATAATTTGAAAGGATGGAATATAAAATGTTTTGGTAACATTTTGAGAAAAAGAAGTCTCTCAAAAATGAGATATCTTCAGGAATTTTTGGAAACTCTTAATAATGACAGTATTCAAGAATGTCAGGTTAGAGAGAGAATTATTGACTAACTACCATAACATCCTATTGAAAGAGAAGAATTTCTGGAGATAGAAATACAGGGTAAAATGGCTCAGAGAAGGTGATAAAAACATGAAATTATTCCACATTTCAACCCTTAAAAGGAGAAGCACTAATAGAATATTAAGTGTCACAGGGGAAGATGGAGTGATGCTCACTGATACTAAGGATATTCAATATGCTACCACCTCATTTTTCAGTAGACTTCTTTCTACAGCCATTTCATCTAAAAAAAATAAGAAAGAGTACTTTCTAGATTGCATTCCTCAACTGATAAATGAGACTAGCAATAGAATGCTCATAAATATTCCTTCAATGGAAGAAATATAATTTATGCTAAAAAAATTGAGCCCTGACAAAGCTTTGGGACCTGATGGATTTTTGGCTTTCTTTTTTAAAACTTTTTGGGATATTGTTAAGGATGATACATGCAAATATGTTCAATATTTTTTCAAGAACAAAAATAGGCTTCATGAATTAAACAACACATTCCTTTCTTTAGTCCCTAAAAATCACAATCCTAGATATTTCATTAATTTTAGACCTATCAGCCTATGTAAATGTATTTACAAAATGTGTTCTAAAATCCTAGCTTTGAGAATTCAACTTCTTCTACCTTCCATTATCTCTGATCAATAGGGAGGGTTTATAACGGGAAGACAGATCCAAGATGGTATTGTCACTATTCAAGAGATTCTTCATACTGCCAAGCAAAATAAAAGGAAGTTATGTCTATTAAGCTTGATATGGAGAAAACCTATGACCGTGTCTCTTGGACCTTTCTTCTTAATGTCTTAACTAGGTTTGGATTTTATGAAGACTTCGGGATTATGATACAGACAAGTATTTCCATGGCTAAATTTTATGTTTTGATCAATGGGACTCCCTATGGTTTTTTCAATAGTTCCAAAGGATTAAGACAAAGAGACCCTATCTCTCCTTTTCTATTTATAATCATGGCTAAAACTCTCGGCAGAACTCTCAATAAGCCTAATTTTGAAGGAAGAATTAAAGGCATCTCACCTATTGTTAATAGTGACAATGTTGTTCAACAACATTTTGTTGATGACACAATGTTGGTTAGAGAGGCTATTGTCCCAGAGGATAGAGAGTTTAAATAGATGATGGTTTATTATGAGGAATCTCCTAACCAAATTATTTCAGTATTTTTTATCAATACCCTGAAAGAAAATGTTTCAAAATAGTTGTTATTCTAGGCTGTGAGATTAAAACATTCCCTACTAGGTATTTGGGAATGATTATCAGAAATAAAAAACCAAATATTGTTGAAAGGAATTTTTTTATAGACAAATTTCTTAAGAAATTGGAAGGTTGGAAATGCTCACTTTTATCCCAAGCAGGTAAAGTGGTCCTCAAATGCTCAATTCAAAAAATTTCTGTGTAATCTATGTCTATTTATAGATTTCCTTCTACTATTGCTAATAAATTGGAGATTATCAAAAAATATTTCTTTGCAATGGCTCCGACCAAAAAGACAGAATCCCTTTCCTTGTGTGGGAAAAGGTTTGTAAGCCAAATAAAATGGGGGGTCTTGGTATTAGAGACTGGGATAAAATGAATAAAGTTATGTTGTCAAAAATGATTTGGAGATTGGTTAAGGAAGACAATGTGTGGACTTCCATCATAAGACAGAAATATTGGTCAAATATTATAGCTAATGAATGGTGCTTTAGAAATGCTGACTTTAATGGTTCAACTTTTTTGAAATCTATAAATTGGGCTAAATAAATTGTTTCATATGGAAGAAAATGGATGATTGGCAATGGGAGAGTGGTTAATTTTTGGGAATACAAATGGTTAGGTGATAAACCTCTTAAGGTAATCTATCCTAAAATCTATAAGGATGTTGTGGTTAAATATGGGAATAAGGTCAAATATTACTTCAATTTTGAGGAACCTCTGGGTTAATGGAAAATAATTGAATTGGATGGACATAACAAAAATGATATCAATTCTATAAACAAAAAATTAAGAGATTTTATTGTTAATAAAGAGAGTTTAGAAGATGACAGCTTATATTGGTCTAGAGAGGATAGTGGAATCTTCTCGGTTTGAACTGCCTACAATGCCTTTTTCTTAGAGGAAGTTGATTCTGACAGCTTCAAATGGGAAAGTGTGTGGGTCAAAAAAGTTACTCCCAAGATCAATATGTTTTGATGGTTGGTTATCCATGATAAAATCCTTACTATGAGTAATCTTGATAAGAGAAATTTTCATATGGTGAATAGGTGTGTTCTATGTGAAAAATATACTAAAGACTCTTTACATCTATTCCTCCATAGCCCTTTTTTGATATCGGTTAGAAACACCCTTCTTAACCGATTTTAAATCAAATGGATTTTCACATGCTCCATTAAACAACTGTGGTCCTAATGGTTTATCCCTTTCAGGAGTCAAGGACTCAAACATCTTTAGACCCTTTCTATAATGCACCTAGCTTGGGAAATTTTGAAAAAGATAAATAGGAAGATTTTTAAAGGGAAGAAGAAATCAGAAAGGAAAGTTGGAACTCAAATTTTTAATGCTATTAATGTAATCTTCTCAACCATAGCCCCACATAAGAAAAAAATTCTTGAAAGTGAGAGTAAATTATCTAAGAATTGGGGTTTAAGTCCTACTCAAACTAACCTTCCTACACATAATGATAGGCTTCAAGGCTGGGAAAAACCTAGCAAGGAATGGATAAAGATAAATTTTTATGGGGCCTCCAAAGGAAACCCCAGAAAATATGGTTTTGGAGGGGTCTTCTATGAGTTTAAAAGGAAGATTCATTCTTGGGTATCATTGTAATCTTGGAATTCAAATGAAACACGTTACTGAAGTGGCTACTACTTATTGGGGGGTCTATGTAGCCTGTCAACACAATTTTTTTAGATTGGAAGTGGAAGGAGACTCATTGAACATTATTAACAGTATTATTGGTAAAGATACTACTTCTACATATATCCAGAACTCTATAACTAGTATAAAGGAAATGTCTAACTTTTTTGAAGAAATTAATTTTAAACATATCTATAGAGAGGTAAACTTTGTTGCTAATTATTTCACAAATAAGTGGGTTAATTGTCACGATATGACATTAATCAATGATGATGAATCTTTAGATACTAAGGTGCGAGAAAACCTCCAAAAATATCAACATGGACACGTCGCCACTGGGTAATAATGAAAGGTCATGGTATGCTAGGGAAATAATGTATAAGAGTTGTAATGCTTGTATGAATTTATGGTGGGATGATAGGAATATTTGGGCTTGGATAAGCTTGTGTCACCTTTGATTCATTATTTCCATTTGTGTTTGTAACATCGGCATTGTTGGGATTGTTCTTTTCATTCTGAGTAATCTTAAGTTAGGATTTATTGTGAACTGGTGTTTGTATTTTCAAATGGGGGTGATCTTGTGAGAAATGATTCATTTGATCTAGATGAGGTTAATCCCGAAGCCATGGAAGTGTACAAGAGAAATGGTTTCTCCCCTTTTCTCAAAATCATTGAAGGTTATTATGAAAATTTAAGTAAGCACTTTTCCAAAGCTTGGAAGACGACCAGAAAAAGGATGGTTATGGACCTAAAAGGTGTGCACATTGATATTATTATGGAGTCTATTACTAAAGTGATGGGTGTACCTGCTGCTAGTAGGGAGGTTTAAAATCCTAAAAAGGAAGCTACTAATGAGCCGAAGTTGTTCTTGCAAGGTATTGAAAAACTTAGCACTCATTTTGTCAGTTTTCTTCACTCTACTTTACCCAAGCCTTTTTATTATGTGGCTTTAACCCTTATTCATTTTCTTACCCTAGAAGGCCATCATAAATGTATATATGCCTACCATTTTCCCATGCTTAATTATTTTTTACATGGCCATAGTTTCAACTTCCCGTATCATCCTTTTTCACTCTCTGAGTGCTTCCATTTCCCAGTTTAAAAATGACAGATTTGATGTCCTCCTTCACCAAGGTTTGATTCTTACCCTAGTTAAAATATCTTCTCTTGACATTGATAAAATGGGTACCCTCATGAAATCCCTTGAGGTTTATGCCAAGGAAGAAGACTTGGACTCGGAGGAGTAGGATTTTAGCGAAGAACAGAATTCTCGGGAAGGATATTCTTCAGGAGATGATAAGGATGTAGTGGAAATTGATTCTGCTTGGAATCTTAGAGAGATAAAGTCGAGGAATGTTCCTAGTTGATCTATCAAAACCAAAGGAGAATCAAGAATGCAAGGGAATTAGGTTCCTGTGAATGCCCAATTGGAGCAACAGATTGAAGCTTTGGATCAAGTGCTTCCTGAGAAAGGGGATAATCATCTAGTCAAGATGGCAATGGATATTGAAGAACTAAAGGGAAACATGAGGCTTATGAAGAGTTTTGTTTAGTTCCTCTTTAATGACTGGCACAAAATGAAAATGCAGGTTGAATATGTGGTGAAAATCAATAATGGGGGCGAGCTTGAAATTATGAAAGCCAACTGCATAAACCTCTCAAATGAGGTGTATCACATTAGAGCTATTTTACATAGCTATATGGAATGGATTATTGTTACTATGAAATCCACTTTGCAACATCTCCAAACCCTTGGTTAGTTGGCCAATGCTTACAAGCTCGTGGATGAGCATGGAAGTCCAAAGAAAATAAAAGGGGATGATTTTGGATGTGATCAAGCCTTGTTGGGTGTCAATATTGAGTCTTTATCAAAGGAGTGGGTGAAAGTGCTAGATGGTCTTGAAAATTCCAACAAGTGACATTTTTTTGGGTGGCTATTATTATAGTGTTCTACTTTTTACTCTATTTTTAGTTAGTCTGTGGTCAAATATTTACCGTCATTACTCTTTTTTGTTGTGTTTTAAACCGGTCTATATGCTCATGGATGAGCTCAGATGTAATAGTTGATATATATGTATCTTTTTGAATGTTATGTAATGTCTTATCTACTCTTTTTGGAGCTCTAACTTGTAAGGGGTAGGTCCCCCTCAACCCTATTTCACCTATTATAAAAACAATCATCTCTCACCTCATCCAAAATAGATGGAATACGATTATAGATAGTTAGCTGTGTGTCCACCTACAAAAAAAAACACATATAAAAATATGTTAGTATCATCACCAAAAAAATCAAAAATACCATCCACAACATATCAAAACTTATTTACATTAAAACATAAAGATCAACATCATCACCCAAAAAATACCAACAAAATCTAAAACATCATCAACATCAACATCAACATCAACATCATCAAAAGATATAATTAATATCAATACACCTACATCAAATAAACAAATTGGAACCAAAAACACCATACAAAATTGAAAACAATTCTTGAAAATCATATTTTTATCATAAAAAATCCAAACTTCCCATATCACAGGTGAATCTCCAACAATTCAATTTAATCGCTGGTGATTTCATGAATCACTGAAAATTCCTGCGATTCTAAATTAGGAAATTTTTATGCCCCCCAGAATGAATTTTTTTCTTCTAAAAACTACCTTAAACGAAAAAAAAGAAAATCAAGTTAAAATCACCTACCTCAGACAATGTAGGTTTCCTATGCCTACTTTATAATGTCATTGTGTCCAAATCTGCCCCTTTTCACTCGAAAAAACTTTTTTAGCTGAAAATCACTCTGTAAACTCAAATTGCGCTTAGTAAAAGTGAGCCTAAAACATTGAAATTGGATATTTATAGCCCCAATTTTACCCCGATGCAATCAACGATGATTTCCCTAATTGTTGGAAATTTCTCCACACTTTCTAATGATTGGCGGAATCACCAGCGGTTCATCCCATTTTTGGAATCATGCCCATTATTATCAAATTGTCACCTTTCTCAATACGGTGTTCCTTTTAAAGGAACCTAATCATTGAAACATTAAATATTAGATAAACAAAAATAACATTGAGATTTGTCATATGTCTATGGGACACATGCCCTTTGGCCACCATCGCATGACTTCCCCATCAATTCAACCTACCTTCATGGATCATATGTCTATAGGTATTGAGCCTTTTGGTTGCCCCTATCCTTTGATCCCATGGAAGCACATCCTATTTCAGTACCCCTTTGGATTGGGGTAACTCTTTGAATGAAACACATGACAATTCTATTCAATCACTATCAAAATGGTGTTCACTACACTATGTTGCAGTCACCCCATTTTGCGGGGGGAAACACCCATACAAAGAAACATCATTTTTATCTCATGCTTTACCATCAAACTGCTAGAACAAAGGGACAAATGTAGACACTAGAAATATACACCCCTCATCCTTCTCCAAAATATTAAGACATGTCGATATTTGATTGTATTAATTAAATACATCCCATACCAATGCCCTTCATCACTTTCCATTATTATTTAATTAAATATTTTATCATACACAACATTTAATTACATTACATTGACCCTAAGTCTAATATTCCATGATATTACTTATTTATAAGCTACCCTAATCCACCCAAATTCATTTATTCCCTAAATATCTATCTCATCTATTTCTAACACCCTTATCTCGACACACCAATTAATATTACCTATACACATATTAAATCATTTATAAACTCATGAAAATCGTTTATACACCTATCAAGATTATACTTAAATTAGTATGATCTAACCCACTTTATCACCCTCTAAAACAAACAAAACATGTCTCCTAACAAATAAATACACCATACCCTTGCAATCAAAACAAAAACCTTTATTTAGTAAATTGGTCTAGTAATTTTCCTCACAAGGCTCAAACAAACTAAAATCGCTGGAGATTTGGGTAATTTCTGACAATTATTTAAGAGATTTTTTCAGTATCTCTTCAGAACCCTCCACTGGAATTCATGAATGCTACCTCCTTGTCTAAGTTCATACCATCATTTGAGTAGTTTGAGTATTCGAGCTATTCTCAACAATATCCCCATTACATTATAAGAACTTCAAAGTCATCCCAAATTCCTTATAGCTCAACATCTCATCATTTTAGCTGCAGGCTTCACCAACTTCATGTAACACCTTTCATCCAGGTTTGAGGTTTCTCTTCATAGTTTTATCATAGTAAAGGTACTTTATCAATTCATTCATTTATCATATATCATCTCTAAGGATTTTACATGTCTAAAACATTAAATTAATCAACCAAATAATTAATTTTAGTAGTCTATTACTATTTTCCAAAATCACCAGTGTTTTGTGTAATCACCAACAATTCCTATTATTTAAGTATTTCTATCATCACATTCATTTAATCTGTTTTATCAGTCATTCTAAATATTTTTTTCTCTAACATTCTGGCTAGCATGAATTGTTTTCAATGGAAATAGGTGGCCCAAATCACAAAATTACCAGCATTCACTCTCTTCCAATAATTCATCACCCCTTCTACTGGGAGCAACATGACATTTTACATGATCTAACTCTATGTGCTATTCATTTTCCCCTAGTGGACATTTTAGAAAACATCTTTGAGTTTACCCATAAGATCTGATAAGCTGTGGAAGGATATTAGCATGTGTATTTTGAGTATCAACGAATCTGCATTGAACTTGCTTGGCTTGAGTATGAGGCCTGACAACAAGATCAAAATTTTGAGCTCAAATTCAAGCCATAGTATTCCTCTTTCTTCTCTCATCTATTTTCAATCCAATTTATAATAAACTCATCATTTATCATCACATTATTTTGTATTGGTTATCATATATCGTATATATTTTTCAAACCCAATTGATTGTTTAAAAGTGGACTGACACCCTTACAAGGAAGCCTATTGATTTATGGGGACTGTAAGAAATCCACCATATATCTTATTGAACATATTCTGTTTAGTTTCTATTATTTTCAGGTTTCCTTTGTAGGAGAAGAACTTGTACTAGCATTCCATGGAGTGCAACATCAAACATCGTCAGTCAACATCCATGGGTATCACTAAATCCTGCATATTATGAGGTTAGTTTACTCTTACTTTCTTACTTATTTAAGAAAAGTTGAAGAGGTAGGAATAATTCTAAACAGTACAATAAGATTTATAGATAACATTTCCATATGATGTATGTAATGAAATACCAGATTCTGACCCATGAATGTTGCAAGATCCATCCAAAAACAAATTCCATGAAGGAACTACATCCATAGACAATAGATCTTCATCTGGGAATTCAAAATGAAGTAGTTCTTATCCTAGTAAAGATACTGTGAGATATTTACCTTTGATCAATTTCTGATTGAGAAATTCGACATTGAAGTCACTTAGGAGAATGACCCAACTAGGCATGCCACTTGTTAGAACATGTTTTGACAGTATATACATAAGAGGATATACTTTAGAAATGAGTTTAGTTATATGATTGAAAAATTAGTGTTGAAACTTTTGAAATGTGAATGCTATTGCCAAACATGATTTTGTAAACTATGAATAGCAGATTTCATGATCTATAAGAGTTATACTTAGATAGTATATGGCTTGTTTCTGCCTGTTGTCATTGTGTTGTGCAAGAAATGCCCATATGGTATGTTCTATAGTAAAAGCATAAATAAACATAGTCTTATCCTAAATAGGTTACATTAAAACTAACGAATTTGATAGATATTCCTTCACTTTGGTGAAATAATCTTGATATTAATTAGTCCATTTGAACTGGACATCTTTCCTGAATAGCCGATTAACATGATGTCATTTATTTTCTAGTTGATATATGAAACTCTAAATAGATTGGAATTTTCCTTGGAGTCCTCGTAGCTCAAAAATATTCTGTGGGGGAGGCATCTTCATGATTTCTTGGACTTTAGTGGGATGAATTCAATTCCCCTCTATAAGAGTATTACTCCTAGAATATTTAATTAATTGAAACTAAAGTTACATTTATTAGGGTTAGGGCATACCTTATACTCCTGTAATCATTAAAATATGTTTCGTAAGATGGTTGGATGAACTACTCTAGTTTTTGATTTAGTAAGGATGTCATTAACACAATCCTCCATGATGTCACACAACAAATCATGGAAGATGACAGTCATTGGAAATTGATAGGTTACTCCTTTGCTCTTAAGGAAAAAAGCCATGGCCTTATGACAAAACATGCCATAGGGTGTTGTAAATGTTTTTATATGTTGGTCTTATTCTATAATTTGAATATGATTATAACCCAAAAACCCATCTATAAGAGATAATATTTCATGGCCAACTATAGAATCTATGATCATGTCGATATTAGGGAAAGGAAATCATCATTTGGAAAAGCATTATTGATATCTCAGAATTTATTATAGATTTAGATCTCAGATGTCATATTTGTAATGGGTACCATATTAGATATCCATTCCATGTAGTGTATTGATTTGATAAAGTTAGCTTCTAATAGCTTCTAAAGTTAGACTTTTACCAACAATGCCAATTTATAGTGCATTTTCATGAGTTTTTGTTTGACTTGTTTTACATCTGGATGAACCACAAGATTGTGCACTACAAGCAAAGGATCTAAACCTTGCATTTATTTTTCTGAACATGCAAACACATATTGAAACTCAATAAGTAGTTTCATGAATTCTTCTATCTCTGATTCCTACTAAACTTTCACCAAGTTGTAACAGTTTAGGATTCTCATGTGTGCTAATATTAATTGTGATAGTTTCTTTTACTAGAATTTTTGATGTATTTGTTTCCTTAAAGGATGTTGTAGGTAAAACTGATGTAAGTCATTTGTTTGATCCAAAATTGAGTCTCCTCTCTTTGGTTCCTCAAATAGGTTTTCACTAGAACCTGTGTCCTTTTCCTTTTTCTTATTTTTTCTTTCATTGATTTTTATTTCTCAAATAATGCCTCAGTGAGGTTTTCACTATGAGAGATTGTATTTTTATTTTTCTTACTTTTAATTATTTTCTTTATTATACTAGAGTATTTGAGTTCCTTGAAAAAATAAGCTAAAAAATCAAGGTTTATATTGAATCTCTTCTTTTTATCTGATAGGGGATAGGTTCCCGACTTGCAAGAAACTCTTCGACGGACTCATCATCCTAAAAGAGGTCCATGGATATGTGATTTTGTTGGTCCTAATGGATAAGCTTAGGATTACAATATCAATGTTAAGGGTGTGAATGGAAATATTCTCAATGAAAATATTGGTTTTAGATAGGTCTTTGAAGAGGCTATGTGTAGAACCTGTCTCAACGTCGGAGTTAGTATCCTCCTCACTAGTTGTTATAAAAATATTAGCAACTTCTTTTTAAAATTTCAAAACCTATACCATGAAGATATAAATATTTTAAATATAGCATGGGTTTGAGATGGCCTTGTTCTTATGGACCAAGTCCCCTATCTTTCCATTTTTTATTCTTCATCATTTTATTATCCTTACTGTAGTTAGAGGATTCATATAAGTTATCCATCTAATCATCGTATAACCATGATATTTAAGATCCATGAATGTTTTCATCCTCTAAAAATCTATACCACTTTCATAGATCATTTCCAAGGTAGTAGTCATGAAATTCTTTTAGATGGGAAGCATTAGGTCTTCTGTAACTGTGTGGAGAAAGTGACAACTTACTAACATGATTTATAAAAAAAATCATATTCACCAATGCCTCTATAATGAATTTACTTGTATAAATCTGATTATCAACAGCAATAGAACACCAAATAAGACAATATTGCAGATAAATTATCTCAATATGAAAGTAGAATAGCTTAGCCAGTTCGAGGGGTAACCTCCAAACCATACAATAAGACTCAAATGATCAATATGATTATTAACTATTCCTTACTACCACCTATATATACAAATCCAATGTTATGGACAACACCAAGACCAACT
This sequence comes from Taxus chinensis, assembly GCA_019776745.2. NCBI lineage: Eukaryota > Viridiplantae > Streptophyta > Pinopsida > Cupressales > Taxaceae > Taxus > Taxus chinensis. The sequence goes on from CM034151.1 coordinate 344,004,930, forward strand.
TAACAATATGATTATTAATTCATAAACGAATAACATCTGACAAGAAGAGAGATTATGTAATCCACAAGTTAACACTAGATATCCAATACAAGCTATAAGATTAAGGGTGTAACATGCCCCTACCCTTCAAAGCAACATTGTCACCAATGTTGGGAAGCCCTGGATGTTTCTGCACAAATGCTTCATCCTCCCATGATGCATCCTCAATATTCATATTATTCCACTTGATCAGGTACTCAGTAATGAATTTGGTCCTCAATATTTTAGTGTGTGTCAGAAGAATACCTTCATGTTCTAATATGATCCTTCCTTCCTCATCCAGTTAATGAAGTACTATCTGGGAGGAAATGTGTTACCCAATAATTTTTTTCAAGAAATAAACATGGAAGGATGGATCTATTTTACTAATTAGAGGGAGATCCAGCTTAAATTCCACACTACCAGCTATCTACAACACTCAGTAAGGACCATAGTATTTAGGAGAAATCTTATTATCCTTCTTCTGTTGTTTTAATGATAATAGTTTATATGGATGCAACTGTACAACAAAAGTCACCTTCTTCAAAGTGTCACTCACTATGATTTTGATCAACCTGTTGCTTCATGTAGTTTTGTGCCATTGCAAAATTCTCTCTAAGATTAGAGAGTACCTTGTCCTAGTGCTAAATGTGATATTTAATTTCTCTCACCTTTGGTTTGACATTCAAGCTAGAGATGAGTGATGGATGATGATACCTGTAAAGTTCTAGAAATAGAGATATTTTGGAGGAGGTATGAAATGAAGTATTATACCGCCATTATCTGAAATACAACCATTGTACCCAACGTTCATGTTTATCTAAAGTGAAACATTGAATATATCTCTCCAAATATTTATTCATCAACTCAATTTTCCCTTATGATTGAGGATGATAAGATGAACTCGTGGCTAGTTGGGTACTCAAAAAAGAGAACAAATTAGTCTAAAAATTGCTTGTAAATATTAGATCATGATCACTTACTTTAATTTTAGGTGCACCACAAAGATTTTGAATTGTGTCCATAAATGAAATGGCAACTGTAGTAGCTATGAAAGGATGATCCATGACACAAAAATGAGCATACTTGGTAAGTCTATCCACCATGACCATGATGAAATTTTTCTCTTCTGATTTAGGTAATCCTATGATGAAATCCATTGATACCTCTTCCCATGTCTTGCTATGAATAGACAAAGGTTGGAGAAGACCTGGTGTCTTAATGATCTCACCCTTATTTCATTGACACACTAAACATTTTGCCACAAATTTTTGAGCATATCCTTTTAACCCATCCCAAAATAAATCCTTCTTAACTCTATGATAAGTTTTCAAGAACCCAAAATGTCCACCTAGTGGATAAGAATGGAGATTTGAAAGAACATGGTGTTTAAATATAGAGTTATTACACAAATATAACCTATCTTTGTACCACAATGTATCCCCTTCCATATAATTTTTTTTGATATCATTGGATCTATCTAAATATTCTGAATGAGAGCATGGGTTGTTGTATTTTTCTTCTATACTTCCCTTGCTTGATCTACCCAATCTTCCTTTAGTATAGAGATGACACATAAAAATGCTTCTACGGACTCATCCCTCATAGATAAAGCATCAAAGACCACATTTTCCTTACCTTTCTTATTTATACTATCAAAGTCATATCTAAACATCTTAGTGACCCATTCTTGTTTCTCTTATGAAGATATTCATTGCTCCAAGAAGTATATCAAACTATCATGATCATTTTTTCCCTTAAAGTTTCTACCCATCAAGTATGGTATCCATTGTTTGACTGCATGTAATATTTCCATCATTTCCTTCTCATAGGTGGGATTCAAAAAATTATTTCCTTTTCACTGTCGACTCTCGAATTCTAGGGGATGTCCTTATTGTATGATAACTACTCCAATCCCATTTCTTGAAGCATCACATTTAACTATGAAGGTCTTGGAGAAATTTAGAGTTGCCAACACTATAGTGGTGCATATTGCTAAAATAGATAATGTATGATTGCCAAAATAGTGTGTCGTGATGAATATGTGTTGACATGATAATGTAATGTAGGAGTAGCATCAAAAAAATCCCTAGGAGGTGAAGTGACTAATGGAGAAACAACTATAGGAGAAAATGAACTAATAGGTGTAAATGATGTGACAAGAGGAGATGAAATGGTAGGAGAAGAAGATCAAATGGATGGAGATGACTCATGAACTACACTAGATGTAACCTTAGGAGAATTTGATGATGGAGATTCACACTTAGAAGAATAAAAAAGTAGAATAATCATGGCTACCAATTACTTCATCAAATAGAGACTCAGAGATGAGAATGCCACTAAGGATACTATTAATGGGATTATAAACATAATATAAAGGTGTATGAGAACTAGTATATGATAAATGATGAGAATAACTATTAGAAATAGGAGAATCATGAGATGGAACCATAGTAGTGGCTTTACTAAGAGAAGAATTAGTATGCACATGTGATCGATTGTCAATACCAAGTAAGTAATCTCTAAGAGAATCATCTAGAATTTCCTTAGAAAGATCTAAAGGAGGATCACTAGTAGCCATATAGCATGGTGTACAATGAGTGAAGGATATTGGATCCTCAATAATACTGATTAAAATGAGAGAATCTTCAAAACTAGTAGGTACATATTATTGACCATCTAAGAGTTGTTGAATATAAGATGACATAGTAGGATTATTATAGAGAGCTGTGAGATCAACGATGAAAGCCTCATAATAGATAGGGTTAACACTAAAATGAAACATGATGGGTGGAGAAGAATCTGAACTATATTTAACCATTAGGGTGTGAAGAGGATCGTAGGGAAAAATATTATAAATTACGGGTTCACCAAAGTGATTAACAACAATATGAATTTTAGAAGTTAATCTAAGTAGTATAACAATGAAGTAACTGATATAAATTGAAGTATAAATGCTAACTAATTTATTTAATATTTTAAATGAAATGAAATAATTGAAATAGGAGGGAATAAGTACTAACCTGAAATGGATTTATCTCATGGTGATCTAAAATTGGAGTAGATGATGAACAAGAAGGATAGAGTATGACTAAAACCCCTAGGAAGTTGTACCAGATGCATATTTGACTAGACAGGGGCACTTGGAGGAGGATTAAGGTGCTTTTTTGCACCCTAGTCTATAGTATTGGTACCCTAGTCTGGAAAAAATATTAGAACCTAAGTCTGTAAGGGTCACTTATATCTTCTCAATGATTAAATTTTTTTCAAGAATCTTTTCGAGATCCAAAACCCATTAATAGTGTATATTTGTAGCCTAGACATCCTTACTTATCCTTCCCACACTTTTTCTCCAGCTTCTTGTTTCTTTATGTGTATGTTTTGGCCTTAGTGTTAGGATCACCTCCCAGGCAGGGAGGCAGTCCTGAGACCACCTCCCAGAGTAGGGTGACAGTCCTAGGACCACCTCCTAGGATTGGGTGGTGGTCCTAGGACTACTTCCTTGCATAGGGTGGTGGTCCTAAATGTTTTTTCAATAACTCTTGATGCATGTTTTTGCACACGTGACACTTCATTTTACTTGACTTTTAGGGTGCGTTTGTGAACCAAATCACCTAAAAATAGTCTTGATAGCTTAGTTTTCCTTCCCTCTTCAATTTTTAAATAGATTTAATTAGTTTTAACTACCTCTTCTTTCCTTGTACATGAAGACACATCCCAACCAAAATCTTATATATTCCATGCTTGTATTCAAGAAAAAGGGCTTGATAATTTTTGTGTATCATGTATTGTATTATTGCCACAATCTTGCTAGGAACTATATAGCCAAGCTCAAATCTCTTATGTTATCTCTCTTCTACTTGCATTATATCCAGACTGACTTTAAGCTGTCATTTCTCAAGCGCCATCCTGCTACTACTGTTCTTGCATTCCCAATCCCTTGGACTGACTATGAACACTCAGAAAAGGAAAGGAAAAACTGAGGGGATAAATTACTACACAATAGGATTTACTTTTGTTCTGTGAATTCCAGGTTGGATTTTTTGTTTGATTTCCTTTATTCTTACAATTTATTGTTGTTACATCATATCAAATAGAGTATAAATTAATTTATTTTCATTTGTAAGCAATTAGTTAATTTCCAAGGGGGTTTAAATCATTAATAGAAACTCCCAGTGACAGATCATCTTCTTCCCATCCCTGTGGATCAAAAGGAGAGAATAAACACTCTCCATTGATATCACAGATCGATGACATACATCTCAAGTAGTGAGTCATTCATTTTACTACAAAATGAGGAGGTTGTAAGATCATGTCATTGTCCACCTTTTGGTGTGTAATTCATATGCATCAATAGGAAAAAGATTAAAAAAATATATGGTGTTAGAAATAGGGACTTAGTATCATAGTTGGTTTTTCTATGAAAAAATTACAATTCAATTCCTAAAATCCTATATACATTGGATTTACCGAGAATCGTTACTAGGTCTTTCCTTGATACTAGATTATCTCATATTTATTTCCATTTTCATAGGAAACCATGCTATGATCAAAGTAAAATCAAAGAGTCCAAAATTCCCTCCAAGTATTCCCAAGAAAATTAAGCCACCAAGACATCCTAAATAAGGGAACCCATATTTCCTGATAAATTTCATGATGGGCGGGTTAATAGAATATTCCTTTAATATCCTAGGTCAAGTCTAGGACATGCCAAGGAACCTATGAAAAATTGTTAGGGTAACCATATGTACCTAGGTTGATTTATAATAGGTATGTTAATTAATACATTATGGTAAAGTTGTTATAATTTGGTATTTTTCATTAATTTTTTGAATTATATTCCTGTAGCACGTTTTATTTGTTATATAGTTGAAACTATTTATTTGGAGTTTTCTATACACAGGATTATATTTTTTGCATAATTGTAACTCCTTATTTTGTATGTACATGACCGTGTAATATCTAAATATTGAATTATACATTATGTATTTGATTTGATTAGACATCAATAAAACTACTATACTTTCATCCCTGTTCATCATTTTACATTTGGTACCAGAGCTGGTTGATCTGGACCTATGTGAGAAGAGACGGTTGCAGAGAGGTTACAGAGGAAGAAAAATCTTGGAGAAGAAATATGTAGTACAAGAGATCTAGTGCTACATCTAACAGCTTCCCAGATCTCACTATAGTCCCACAACCTCCTACCATAATTCAGGTAAAAGAAAAGCATTTTGTTTTTCATTAGTGCCCTCTACACTAGGCAAATTTTCTTCATGGGGGCTAATCATATTCAAGAAATTAACAAAAAAATCATTTTTCTGCAATTAGGGGTTTTCCCTATTAGGTTAGAGGTGTATCTAGTGACTACTAGAGATATCAGATCACTATATTTGGACGAAATCAAGGAAACCAAGTTACACAATGTGTAGTCAAGCTAGTCAAAATACTCAAATGAGCCCTTGCTGAGTCTACATCCTACCACACATAGGACGAGCTACCCTGTGTGATCATTACTTGAAATTTAGCCCTCTCCAAATCAGACTGAGCTTTAAAGCCTTGAGAATCATGAGCCCATAGCCATGTTTGTATTCAATACCCGAGTCCTGATTTGATTTTGATGAGCTGTTAATATTGAAATGAAACCTGTGAATTGTGGTTAACATCCAAAATAAGCTAAGGTGTTCATTAAAATAAGATCCTCTCAGTTCAATGTGCGCGAGGACTTCTATGCTAACTCCAAATGACTGAGCCAAACATTTTGAGCTGAAACAAGTTGATCGACCCCTACAAACATTTTATTGTGAACCGAGTTAAGGAAACTCGAGTTGGGAAACACACCAAGCCTTGAATTAGAGAGGTCTTCAAACATGAGTACCAATAGATTGAGTTAATATTTGTAACGCATTAGCTGAAGTTGTTTAGGTGTATTGGGAAAAGTTGATCACTTCCCATATGAGTTTGAAATTATAAAGAGTGAATGAAACCTGAGAGGCCAAGTCACATCCTCCTAAGCTTGAGATGGGGACAACCATAATCCAATGACCCCTGCTTTGACATACAACCAAACCTACACATAAAATAATAATGTGGTTTGATTGGTGGTTTGTATAGTGTGACCTCCACATAACCTATGACCTACACAATCAACATGAGAAAAACAATAACAAAAAATCTTTGCAAGAAACAATGGCGGTGAATAATAGCTCTATAAAGAGATAAGAGCTAAGATCTGGATCTCATGGAAAAACCCTAATTTTCCCCTTGCTAGCAAATCCAAGTTGACTGCCATGTGGATCATCCAGTCAACCACATCAGGTTTCAAATGGTTAGTCATTCTTTGTATAGTTTAAATACTATATGCTTCATTTTTTATCATAATCTCTATAGGCACTACGTTGGTTAGAGGGATAGACTTGGAGCTGTGATGTTTGGGGTTCGACCCCCACCCCTAACATGCTTTTAAACTATTTTGACATTTATCAAATTTTTAGCTGTGAAAACTGACAAAGTTAGCAAAAAAATATTCACTAAACCACTTAACGATAACTAAACAAGCCACAAAGGTAATTTGATTGCTGCTTATGCAGGAAAAATGGGAATTCAAACCAATCATTTTGCCGAAGCATTACCTGCTCTCTGGGGCTTGAGAGTTGCACGGGCTCAAAATATTCAGAACCTTATTGTTGAAGGGGACTCTCTTAATATCATTAAGCTTCTTAATCAGTCCTCATCTCCCAGTTGGAGTATTAAAGAATTTATCTATGAATCCATAAGCATTTGCCACACCTTCAATAGTATCAGAATCATACATACTTACAGGGAGGACAACAATCTGGCGGATGCACTGGCCAATTATGGCATTAATATAAATTTTACTGTCTAGGATAATGATAGTATCCCTAATCAGCTTCACAACAACATCCATGCGGATCTTCACAAGTAAGCAATCTCTAGAGATAAGCCTTAATCTTTGGAGGAAAATCAAAATCATCAATTCTTTCACAAGTGCTGCTTTATTCTATATGGCAAGGCAAATAATATCTTTTTCAAATAATAGCAAGATCTATTTAAGAAACTTCAAGTGCAGTCATCCTGATTTGAAAATCACGCACGCGGGAGGTACAACAGCCGTTGATATCCGAATGCCAAACTCCATGAAAACTGATGATAAATACAAAGTGATTGTTGACAGGGAAAGGGTTTTCACACGCGACTTCCCACAGGCTCAGTTCAGCAATTACGCAGCTTCGTTCGTGAGAAGACCAACAGCTACAGTTCCCATTCTTATGCGATCTTCAACAGTAAGAAACGACCTGTTCTTCACGCTCAGCGGCATTCTGGAATTTGTTGTAACCTGCACACCACTAAGAAGATGGGAGGACCTCCCTGTCAAATTGAGCCATGTGCGGACCCTGATTGGAAGGATAACACCGAGCTTTGGAACATTCTCAGCATAGGCGGCTTCACCAGCTTTGTTGAAAGGGTGCAGTTGACACGGGCTCAAAGTATTTCAGTACCTTGTTGCTGAAGGGGAATCCCTTAGAGAGGACTTCGACTATGGGGGAAGAAAATCCTCATCTGTCAATGAAGAGCTCATTACTGAAGCGACCGGTCTCAGCCTGGATGGGTACCGCTTCTTCAACAAAAGGGTTATCAAAGAAACTGAAGAAAGAAGATTTGTGGAGGAAGATGAGAAGCTTATATTTAGCACAGCGGGTCTGCTTGTAAGCTCAATTCCTTCACCGTTTGATGAGGTCACTCACATGATGATTCATTTCATCTCCTTGGAAGGTAGGTTTGTTACTGTCCCAGCTAAGCATCTCATCTTTTTAAACCACTTCCATAGGAAATAGATTGGTTTGCTTCCCTCATTATCTTTTAAATTCTCTTGAGCGCTCCATTTTGGAGTTCCAGAAGCATACCCAGGCGGTTCCCTTGCATCAAGGGCTTATTTTGCTAATTCACAAATACTGCCTTCTCAAGTACCCCGGTCTTCCTTCCTCTCCTAGCCCGGCTCCCACTTTGATGGGCTCTGCTGCTGCCAGTCCTACTTCACCCTACTTCCCCTTGCTGCCCTTGCTGCTGCCCCTGCCACCGGTGCTGCTACCCCCATGCCGGCTGCACATGATTCTCCTTCTATTCCTCCTGCTGCTCCTCCTGCCACCCACCTCACCTCTTCCTCTAAACGTCCATTCACCAGGGCTTCTAGGAGACTCAACCTTGAGACTCTTGCAGCAGGGAAAGAGCCTCTTGATCTTGACATTGCACGTGACCTGCTAAACATAAGTAGTGCCAGTCCCCGGGAAGCACAGATGGATAACCCTTCTAAGAGACTGGAGGCCTTAGAGGCTGAGATAAAAATGCTGAAGGATGAGGTCAAAAACCTAGCTAAGCAAAAAGGTAAGAAAAGCATGGAGGGGGAAGGGAGCATTGACAATAGTCAGATTGAATACATATACAAAAAGCTGACCTCCTTGGACTCCCGCCTTGGGAAGGCTAAGACTAGGCATGATTACAACATTGCTGCCTTTAGGGCCATTGAGGAGTTCATTGTGGGACATGCCAAAAGTGTTTCCAACCTCAGTGATGTCCCGGCTGCACTTTGGGGTAATGAAAAAGAGAGCAAAAGGACCATCGAGGAGCTCGATAAGACGGATGCTGCCCACATGACCGCTTTGGGTATGTTTCATGCTTGGAAAAAAGTCAAGATCATTGTTGATCAAGTAGCCAAGAAGTAGTCCTGCATGCTTCTACTGCTCTCTTTTGTTATTCTTACTGTTTCTTGGCTGTCGGGTTACTGTTTTTTTGCTGTTGTTTTGCTGTTAAGTCTCGCTTGTGTAGCTGTTTCTGGGCTACGTTGAATTTCATTGTACTACTTGGACTTGGTTAGTCCTGCTATGCTTCTCACTCTTATTCCGGCTTAAAGGCCTTATTTTGTATTCAAGGGTATAGTCCCTTTCAAAAAACTATTTGCCAATATTAAAAAAACAAGAAACTTTAGGCATCTAATACCATAAAATCCTTTACCACAAAATCCTCTCTACAAAGAGGAAGTTTTTTCACTAATTTGTTTTTCCTAAGACCATGTTCATCCATCCCTAGTGCCATTTGAACAAAAATAATGTATCCTTCTAGTGTGTGAGACATGCACATTGAAAAAAGGTCATCCACACTAGACAAGGGACCATCTAACAGACTAAGCAATTATGACTGCATCGTGTAAGAAGAAACCAATTAACCCATATCCAAACCACCTTTAGGAAATTCCATTTTCATTCTAGCTTTGGAAAAATAAGTTAGCTGAGAAGGTTGAACTTGAAGGGAAACCACAATTGAATTTGTAACAACTAGAGTAGAAGGCATGGAGGTAGTAACTGGAGCAGAAGGAATGTAGGTAGTAACTGGAGTAGAAGGCTTGGAACTAGACTCACCCTTATGATTTTTCACAAAAGATAATGATGGTTTAAGAGCTAGAGGGGGCATAGTCATTATTTTTTTCCTACAAAAATGAAACAGGTTGTTCTTGTACATTTATTTTGTAGTAAAGGGAAGGAACTATATTTAGTGAGATATCTCCATCTAACACATATGACTCTAGGGGGATATCTTTTACAAAAAATTCTTCATTACAAATAAATAGGCATACATGATTGCCTATAACATGCACACTAGGCCTAATCACCATAAAAAAATCCCCTCAAAGCATCAAGAATATTTTGATACTCAAGCTAGAATAGATGAAAATACATCATATGAAAGGTAGAAAACATGGGACTTATCTTGAAAAGCCTTCTAACAAGTCTAACTTGAATAGTTGCAGCTATCAAAGGCCCAGTATAGTCCTCAAGGTCATCAATCTCAAAAAAAATTCTCATAAATGTGTCATCTAGACGTGATAAATCAAAAATAGAATGCAAATCTTAGAGGATATCTCCTTCAAGCTGGATGTTAATGGCATTTTTGTCATAATGTGGATGAATTCCCTCAAAATGCCTATACTCAGAAAATAGAGTATGAATTCGTGAAGTAGATGGCATGATTTTAAAGGAATCCTGAGACACATGAGTTGAGCTGGATATAATTATGGTAAAATTTCCTCTGAGATCCAAATAAGTTATCTGCATGAGGAAATTAAAATTTGAAATGAATTGGCACTAAGAAAAAATGGTGAATTAATATGATTTTACAAGAATCATGCATGTTAACTAACCCAAAAAGGCATGAAAAGAAGTGTGCAACATCCAAAACAGATTCTGGAAAAGCAAATAAGAGCATCTGTCAAATCAAATCACCTAGAGGCACCAAAAAAACATCAAAAGTGGATATATGGTCACCAAGTGAAAAAGAATAATTAATTAAATGGCTAAAAGTGATGAAATAACATCCCAGTCATATGTAAATAGAGAAAAATACGTGAAAAGATCTCGTATTTCTCACACCTGGCAAAATTTGATGAGTCATCTCCATGAGAATAACATAAATCAAATTATATAATGTAAAAAATGATATTCTTTTGAAGATCCACATTTTTGGGGGGACAATTGGGGAGTAGGTGAGAAAATAGAATTGTATAAATGCAATGAGGATACTCTCGCATAAAGGGGGGGTTAAATTTTATGAAATTTTAGAGGAGAAAGGAAAAATGAGAGAAAATTATTTTTCCCAAGATCTTTTCTGAGAAACCTATTAATTAATGTAAGCTTTTAGATTAAATCATGTCAAGATGGTTCCACTGTGTTTTTTTTTGCTGGTGTTTCTCTACTTTAGCTCTTGGGGGAGCTCTTATTATTATGAACTATTTTATTATCAATTTTTTTGATGGTGTGGTAATGTATTTATCTTCTCTCATGGAGAGATTAATGTGTTTGGGGTAGGCCCCCCTCAACTCTTTTTTACCTCTAATAAAAAAATCATGTCAAGATGGTTGCAATTGTACAACCATTGACAAGCGTTGAGACTGTAAATCAAACATTCCCTTACCAATAAATTTGATTGATCTTTGAGTTAATTTTGTTTTAATCATGAGCATTTGTGTTTTCTTTTAAGATGAAATATTTAAAAATAGTTATTCATGTTCTTGTTATAGTATTACATTAGGGATATCTCTAGATCACACAAAATTTTATCCTTCTGGTAGAATCACGGGTATTGCAATTGTACTATGAGAAGAGCTTTAATTTCATATGTACAGTAATTTTTAAAAAATAATTGTCTTAATTTTGTTAAAGGTTATTTGTAAGTATTTGAGTGCATCTTAGGTGTGACAAATTATAGATCCCTAAAATTTTATTGAGTTTTTAGCATGAGATTTTGTGTTTAATTTCTCAAAGACTGTGGGAAACCGTACATTCTTAGGCCTCCATGAATGTACATCTTCTAGTTAAAGGTGCATTGTGAGATATTTGGGGCTTGTTTGTATTTTACTGGATAAATTTCCCAACATTTGATTAAAGTTCTTTGAAATTTGGTATTATCAACTTTATCCTGCTTAATTCTGTAAACAAATACATCTAAAACCAACAAATCCCACCAAAATAACCCATGCTTTCCTTGTTAAAGCCAAAATATGCATAAGCAAGCTTGTTCCATTACTTTCTTTAGTAGTCTGAGCCTTGTTTTAGGAGACATCTAAAATGTCTAAAGTGATAACTCGTGATAGTTAGACTTTGTTGAATTGACCATGTCTTCCCAAGGTTATTTCTCAATTTCCTTAGAAAAGAGTATCAAATACTGCTGATATATTCATTCCCGTTACAAATACAAATTGCAAAATGGGTCTTCTCACCCTAGCCAAAGGTAGAGCCTAAAGTAGGAGGGTAGGTCATACCCTCATCATGGTGCTACCTAACTTCTCTGAGCTTGAGTGATAAAAATATGATGAGATCCATCTTCAGCTACAAAATGACACAAATTTAGATCCATCATCCTTTAAGCATCCTTCTCATTCTCTTGATATTGGTCAACCATAAAGGTAGAGCCACTTTGGGTAATAACACTGCTATGGAAATTTTGCTAAGGATATTTGTGCAAATATTGATAAATATAAACCTATGGTAAGTTTCCAAACATGTTTATATGAAAATATGTGGTCTAGATGTCATCCTTTGTTGAGCTTTGTGAAATTTAAGCCAGATGAGAAGTTATTTGTGTGATATTTCCTAGTTTATGTAAGCTTTTCACTAAATTTGCTTGACTGGAAATAAATACTGACAAAGGATGCCAAGATTTGTCAAACTTTATTGAAATTAAGTACTCATTTACAATTGACAAGTTATTTACAGTGTTATACACACCTAAGGTGTAAATCCTTAGTGGTGACTCCATATTTGTTTAGAATTTCTAGTAAATACTAGTGTCTTAAGCTTTGAAAATTGAGATTTTTTGTTGATATTTGTAAAGATGGAAGGAAGAAGGTCCTTCTTTAATAAATATCCTACTAGAAGACTATTTCTAGAGCTTGGAATAAAAAACCCAAATAAGAAACAAGTTTGGAAAGCTTTGGGGGATCAAAGGTTAGGAGAGAAGGTAGTGCTAGTTGTGGAAAGTGATCAACCTTTAATAGAGGATTATTATACCTCTTCACATTATCTAGAATCAGACATTCCTCATGAAAATATAAACACTCAAATTGGTGAAGGACATTATTTGTAACTAGAATAGGTATTCCTCACCTTCCTCCTTTATCACTTAGAACTAATAGGGTTTTTTGTGAGACTGAGTCATTGAAGGATACTTACTTTGAAGATCATACACATGTGTCTCAAAGACCTCCTATCCCACAATTTTTCAATCCTCCTATAGGGTCACCTCCTCATAATAACATGTCTTGACCTCCACCTAGACTTTCCTTTGTTGTCAATGTGTTTGGACGAATAGATTTTAGAGGCACAGTTGGGTATCCTAATGTTGTACTATAAGATGTAAGAAATAGGTTGCCCAAATTTTAGAGAAATAATGCCATCACTGGTGATCAGAACTTATAACTCTTTGTTAATATGATGGAGGATTTTGAAATAGAACATGAAGATGTATATGTAAATCTATTCATTCACACTCTTGAAGAAGATGCACATGACTGGTATAAATCTTTACCAGACAACTCAATAGATTCATGGAATGAGATGATGAAATAATTTAGATTACAGTATGGGGATAAGACTAACCCTAAGTTCCTCTTATCTAAGTTTGAGAATATAAAAAATAATCCCAATGAGCCTGTTCAGGACTTCAATACCATATTCAATAAGACTTTGACTAGATTGCCCATAATTTTGAGGCCTAGTGATGAGTCTTTCCTAATTAAATATTCTTATGCTTTTGACAAGAAATTTGCTTATTATTTGAGGGATAAGAACCCTAGAAATTTAAGGCAAGCCTTCACCATGGCTTTGAAAATTGAAACCAACATTAATGTATATGGAAATCCTCCTAAGATGGAGGGTGTAAAATTGATTAATCATGAGAAACCTCATCTAGGAAAGGAAGTGGATCTGGAAGAAGTTGTGAAGACTCTGGAAGGAGTAGTTAAAGAAATATCTTATAAGATTTCCAAAGTATAAAAATGAATAGGACAGATCTCTCAAGGATAACACCAACCTCAAGGCCAAAAAGGATTTAGAAATCATCCTAGAGGTGATCACAGATCAAGTGAGAGATGAAAAGGTCCCATGGTATCAAGAAATAAACAACCACAACCAAGAGAAAATAATTTTATCTTCGATCCTTTGACTTCTAGGGTTTCTATGGTAGAATAAAACCATGTTATTGATTGGTGTGGTAAGTGTTTCTTGCCACATACCCCCTATGATCTAAATGAGGAAGTTGAGGGAGCAGATGATGATGATACTTTTGGTGATGTATGCATGATGGAGTGCCCTAATACTCCACAACAAGGTGCCACTTCTACTGAATTTCTAAATTCCATAACTATAGAGTTTTTTTGGGACTATATTCACCAAGTGTCTCCTTTCCCTTCTAGTGATTATGTTGAAGTTGATATGGTGCATGATTTTGAATTACCCAATCATGAATTTGAATATTTAAGAGATTTAATGATTAAGAAGTATGAGGGGGGAACTCCTTTTGAAGAAGACATGAAGTTGTTGATGAATGCAATGGTTTCTCAAGAAAAGGATTACAATATGAGAATTAGAGTTGTCAAAGGAGGAGGGCCATAACCCAAACCAAAAAATACTCTTCTCACTAACATCCCAAAGGACCCCCTAAAAAGGATACACCTAACAAATGTTCAGTCACTCCAAATAAATCATGTATCCCAATTCATGCCCAAGCTGTAAAGAGTCTCATGCCACAAGAAGGGGAAGTCACTCTCCCTCCCAACACAGTCTTACCCAAGTATATCCCTTGTGATATAGCCCTGATATTGATTCAAATCAAATTCACTGTGCCTATTGTTTAACTTCTTAGGATCCCTGAGCATAGGAAGAGGGCATTTGAGTACTTGGGGTTCAAAGAGGAAGTAGTACCCCCAATAAAGAATGTAAATAATTTGGATACTCCCCCTGTCATAGCAGAAATAGAAGTGCCACAAGCATTGGAAGACCTAGGAGAATCACTTGAGGTATATTTGGGTACTTCTCTTGTTGAATCTCGGCTTGATGTTGATCCTTTTTATACTACATTAATGATCAAGGATAGATTAGTACACCATTACATGTTTCACTGAGGGGCCTCATGTAATGTGATGCCTTTTGAGATAATGAATTAGTTGGATATCAAAGTGAAAACAACTTTTGGAAAGTGCACTACTATGGAATCAAGGGAATTACTAGTGATTAGGTATGTTAAAGGTTTGGTAGTTCAGTTGGCATCTTACTCGGGAAAATGTTTAACCATGAATGTAGTTATTATGGATTTTCCTGCTAAATGGGGAAGATTATTCTCAAGAAAGTGGGCTACTAGTGTGGATGGGAGTGTACAAATGGACATGTCATATGTAACCATACCAATGGATGGAATACTTGTTAAATTTTATGGAGAAAAAAAGATGCTACATCTGACTGAAGATCCTAATAATGCTTCTTATGAAGTGTTATATACAAATGTAGATGTTGATAATTTTGTGGGCTATGCAGATTTTAAAGAGCATGTCATTAATAAGTATAAATATCTTGAACAAAATGGTATCCCCTAGAATTTTATGTTTTATGGAGCTTGCTCCAATTTATGGAATGATGCTGGTGTTGTCCTTGTGTCTCTAAACCAAAAGAATTTCAGTTTCTACTTTAAACTTAAATTTGAGTGCAGTAACAATATTGTAGAATATGAGGCATTTATTTTGGGTTTAAGGATTTCTTGGAGGTATGGTATTAAGGAAAGTATTGTTAAATGAGATTACAAATTGGTAGTCAAAAAAATTAGGAAATTGTATGCAACCAAGAATCAAAGAATGAAAAAATATAAGCATGTAATTTGGGATTTTATTGAAATGTTTGGCTCTTTCAAAATAATATATCATAATAGAAATCAAAATGTTGCTGCTGACAAGTTGGTTGTATTGGGGTCTAGATTTGAAAATTGTACAATGTCTCCTTATTATGACTATGATATAAAATTGTTGTCAAGACCATCTGTCCTTGACAATGTAAAACATTGAAAGGTCTTGAAGATGATGTCGAGGTTCATAGGTTCTTGCAGAACACAGGAGAATTTACAAACCAATGTATGGACTAGGAGCCAATGATTTATTTTTGTGATGACAAGGAAACCCTATTTGGAAAAGATATCATTCAGATGAAGACTAACACCATTCCAAGGAGATTGGTTTCTTTAGAGTAAAAATTTGATAATGGTGATAGGGTTGTTCATAAACACATCTTAGCTTCAAGCGATGTGGAAGAGCATGATTTGTGCACTAATGAGAGGCCTAGGAAAATATGTCTAGGTAGCAATTTGAGTAAGGAAGAAAATAAGTCCTATTTCAACCTATTAAACAAACATCAAGACTTCTTAGCATGGTCTCACTTAGAGCTAAAAGCATATAGGGAAGACCTTTTACAACATGAAATACCTTTAGAACCTAATGCTAATCCATTTAGGAAAAAACAAATGCCAATCAATATAGTCATTTCCATTTAAATGCAAGATGAGTTAAAAAAAATCAAGGGATGGAGGCATCATACAATAGACACGATATTCCCCATGGGTGGAAAACCTAATGCCAATTAGAAATAAGAATGTGGATATAAGGTTGTGTGTTGAATTTAGAAATCTTAATAAGTCAATAATAAAAAACAATTATATTTTGCCTAATATGAATAATATGTTACAATTGGTCACTGGATCTGAGTTTTTGTCTACTCTAGATGGATTCTCAAGGTATAACCAAGTGGTAGTAAAGAAATAAAAAAGAATAAAAAATGCTTTCAATACTCCATAGGGTACCTATGTGTATGTGAGAATTCCATTTGGCCTGATGAATGTTAGAGCTACCTTTTAAAGAGTGATGGATGAAGCATTTTGAGGTTATATCAATGATTTTATTGTTGTGTACCAGGATGATGTGACAATGTTTTCAAGAAAGATAAGTGATCACTTGTAACATGTGGAAAACATGTTAATGAGGTGCAGAGAGTATGACATCTCATTGAACCCTAAGAAGTGCCATTTTTGGGTTCAAAAGGAAAATGTCTTTACACACATTGTGTCAAAAGAGAGGTCATGATTGATCCTAAAAGAGTGGAAGCTATTGGCAAAGTTCCTATTCCCAAAACTAAGAAAGGAATTCAGTCCTTCTTTGGTCAAATAAACTTCATAAGGAGATTTATTTCCAATTTTTCTGAGATGATCATCCCCATCACAAGTATGCTAAAGAAGGATTAGTTTATTAACTGGGAGGAGTGAGTTATCCAATATTTCATAGGAATCAAGGAAGCACTAAAAAATGCACATGTATTAGCAACCCTCGATTAAAAAAATGCCTTACAAATTTTTTATTTTTCCTCTAAAAATACCATTATATCTGTACTATTGTAAAAGGATGAGGAAGGAAATGAGAGGAAAATTGATTTTTTTAGTAAAGCATTACATGGATCTGAGTTGAAATACACCATCATGGAGAGGCAAGATTTTTCCATGGTTAGAGTTTTTTTTTTTTTAGGCCATATATCTTAAGATCCAAGATTATAGATTATGTTACCCACGCTATGGTCAAAGAAAGCTTATAAAAAATGGAAATATCCAGTAAAATATGTCGACGGGTGAACATATTATAGGAATATGATAGGGATATTAAGACTACTAAACTGGTTAGAGGTCTATGCCTAGCAAATCTAATTACAAAAAGTAATCTAAAAGTAATGGAAGCAAATCGAGTTGAAGAGGGGAATATAGATGTCCATTAGAAACTAGTCAACTTTACATGGTATAAGGACATCATATTTTACCTTAGGAATTTGGAGTGTCCTGGGCATTTAGATAAGAATCAAATAAGGACACTTAAACTATCCTACCTGAAGTATATTATCAATGATTATGGGTTGGCTTGGAAGAATCCTCAAGAGGTTATTTTAAGATGTATCACAAAGGATGAAGATCCTAAATTAATTACAGGTTTTAATGGGGGAGTATGTGGGGGTCACTTTGCTAGAAGAGTAACTTCCCATAAGATCTTAAGGGTAGGATATTGGTGGCCCACACATTTTAAACATACAACCTTACTAGTAAGAAAATGTGAAATTTGTTAGAGATTTTTAGGAAGAATGAAGGCTTTAGGTTCTCTCCTTTTATAATCGGTGTAAATTGAATCCCCTTTTAAACAATGGGGTATGGATTTTGTTAGAAAGATTTCAAATCCTTCAAGTACAGGCCACTGATGGATATTGGTGGCCACTCATTATTTTACCAAATGGGTTGAGGCTATCCCTACTAAGAAAGCAACTCATAAAATTATTATACATTTTATCTTGAATCATATTATTTGTAGGTTTAGAGTACCTACAAAGATAGTTGCTAATAATGTGATGAGATTTTGAGATAAACCATTAGTGGCTATGTGTAAAGATTATGGGATAAATTTGACATATGCATCTAATTACAACCCTTGGGGGAATGGAAAAGTTGGATCAAGAAATAAAAATTGTCTGAAAATAATTAGAAGAGCACTAGAAGTTAACAAAGGGAAACGGGGTGACCAGTTGAAGTTTTTTATTTGGGCAGATAAAATCATTGGTAAAAGAGCCACTAGAAAGAGCCCATTTAAACTAGTCTATGGAGTCCAGGCCCTTCTTCCCCTATACATGTGATTATCTTCTTACAAGTTCATACAACAACTTGAGGACAAAGAATTTAGCCCTTATGATGCAAGGATTAATCAGATTGTTGAGTTAGATGAAGAAAGAAGAGAATCCCACCAAAGGCATTTGAAGTTTAGGGAAAATCTCAAAAGTTTATTTAACAAGAAGGTAACTCCTAAAACTTTTAGTTTCAGAGTTCTTGTGTTGTTGTGGGATAACAGGCATGAGGATAAGAGGAAACATGAAAAATTTGATGCATTATGGATGGGACCTTATTAAATTGATATTAGAATTAGTGAATATACTTTCTTCTTGAAGGATATAGATGGATAATTACATGAGTTTCCTATTAATAGAAGGCACCTAAAAATTTTCCTCAACTGATTTCAAAAGATGATATTCATAAATGTACAATGTATAGTCTTTTTTCTTTGTTTTTTATGCGTGTTTTTGTTTCCCTTATCATTTTCCTGGTCTACAGTGACCATTTGTCTTGGTTTCCTGGTACATTCTTGAGAAATGTCTTATTATTGCTTGACCTAGTGTATGTTTTACATGACTCTATAACCTAATGGAATTTGGCACTTGGTTTATTATGTGTTTTTTTTATATGGTTCTTGTGGAACCCACAGGGGGTACCCATCCCCGATTCGGAGCTGGTGTTGATTCTTGAATTAATGTCACCCCCTCTGACTTGTACATGCTTTAATTTTTTTTACTTTGTCTAGTTTACCCATGTGAAAATTCAAGTTCAAACATTACATTCATGGTAAATCCATCTGAAAATCCCATGTTTAGGTTGTTTTTCTTCTTTTTTGGTCAAGGATCATGTTAGACATATTGTTCTCGAAGATCCCTATAAAAAAATGATCATGAATCAGTTTTAAATCATGAAAAATACCTCTATATACCATTCCTAGATCATGTTACAAATTTCATGTTTGGCTCTATCACCTGATGATACGTGGCGTTTTCTAGTTAGTTGCAGTTTGATGGATTTAAGTTACAAAGTTGCAATAATTGTATAACATCAACAATTTGCTAACTTGGCCCCAAGGCCCGACAAATATTCCTTCAAATATTCCAAGTCAAAAAATGTAAAAATAAAAATTGACTCTGCCTCTAGAGAAGTGAACGTGTCACAAGTTAGTTGAATGCAGAGGATCAGAGCTTGATTGTATTTCTTGACATTGAGGTGATGTAGTATAAAAGTGCAAAGAAGCTCATGAGACCTGCCAATGACACATGGAAATTAATCATGTAAAGAGTAGGGAAGCAGGTCATCAGAGAAAATTGATAACTTTGGGTTCAATTGAGAAAGAGAACAAATATTTAGAAATGGACCGTAGCTCCGCCACTATTAGGATGTAACCACATGTCAAACTCAGGATGGAAATCAAGGGTGGGTGATCAAGTCAAGTAGATAAATGTGTCTGCATTTAAAACATGATGAAAAAGTGTAAAAAATTTCTCTGAGCCCACATTATATAAGGTTATTCCACATGGATGACTTATATTTAAATTGGGAAAACTAAAACAGAGGACCATGATGCAACAAATTAATGAATTCCGCCATTAATGTTTTTTTTGCACAAATCAAGGAGGAACTTTGAATTTTTTGAATGCATTAAGTTTTTATTTATCATGTGCTAAGATCTAGATGCCATTGTTGGTAGAAATTTTTGGATAACAACGTGAGATTGATTGTAGAAAGTGAATTGAGAACCATAGATTGAAAATTCATCAAACCAAAGCTTAACTACTTGGATATTCACTTGAAAATCGGTAATAACTAAGATGATCCCTTACTCTTATTCATTTTCAAGGAAAGTTGAAGTAAAAAAAGGGCATTAAAGATGAAGACCATGTCATCAGGTTTTCCTATTACTTCTGAAATCACTAGTGATCTATAAAAAATCATAGATACAAATTTGATGAATGCTAACATGGATGAATTCCTATAAAGAGTCAATAACCCAAACAAGAGTGAGCTAATAGATGAAATTCAAGCTTCCAATATTGCTTTAGATGGTGCTATTCTACCCTTAATACGCTACCCATAACTGATAAGACTTTGTGCTATGAATTATGATTGAAAGAAGAGGTAAGTACTGGGTGGAAGTGGTGAAGTGGTATTAACTTTGACACCTATAGCCATTAGGATAATGCTAAAATTGCATGTGATTAAAAATCCAATAACCTTGGGTATCAACTTAGCCCCACAAGATTATGAAGCTAAGAAAAAGGACTATGCGCGACTTATAAATACCAAATAAATTTTAACAGACAAGAAAGCAACCAATCAAATCCCTAAAATACTTGTTTAGGCATAATTCATTGAGGAAGAAAAGGATGTGATGGTATTGTTGAGTCGAATGGATGGATTAGAGACAATGAATGAATTCAAGGAGTGGAGGGAACATTTCCTGGGAAAACTTCATTGAAATGCACTTCATGATCATATGATAGCATTAACAACAAAGATTAAGATGGGAAGCACTAGAGAACTTGAATTATACATAATGATATACCTTATCTACAACATTTCAGGCCATAAGCATTTCACTGGCCTTGTGCCACATGTTGATTTCAAAAAATTCCAAATGCATGAATTTTTTCCCTAATTACAATTGAGAAGGAAATATAAGATTGGTAAATGATGAAATTTTTGCACCTATTATATATTTGTTTAAACTAGAATGGGAACAATATAGGATTCCATATGAGGTTAGGAAAACAATAATGGAGTATGGATGTTATTTAATTCAATATAGGAAGTTTACATACATCAGGGTCATTCGATTTAGATGGCAAAATGGCCTTACGTGAATTGACAAGGAAGTTGACACCAGTTCACAAACTAATTATTGGAAAAGAGAATAAAAAAATCAAGTTTCCCATCAAGATTGGAAGGTACTCCTTCACTTCAATTATAAAGGCCAAATTAATGGAATATGAGAAGAAATTTTTTGAGATGGAAAGGTTTGAGGCAAGGTCTGATTATGACATCAGGTGGGTATTCAATAATATTGCAAACACTTTTGATCACGAGATTTAATTTGAGGATTATTGGATGAATTGTAGAGATGAGGAGGAGATATGGCTAAGAGAGTTATCAAGAATTACCCTCACCCAAATTATAGACTTCAAGATTACTATAATCCTTGAGGGAGTTGTGGATGATCCACATACTCAGAGTCAATATTACCTTGATCAAAAGGTGGAGGGAGAACCAATGGTCCCATTGAAATAGAATGAAGAGGAGTCATATGATTCATGTGCTTGAATAACTAATGTAATGAGAAGAACATTGAATTGGTCAACCCAAAAAAACATTGATTTGTCAATTCAAAGAAAAAGAGTTCTTAATAAATTCAGGGATTTAGGAAAATTGAAATATGACCTTCCTCCCTTGAAAGAAGGATCTGAAAAATTGGATCCCTTAGGATGAAAGGCCCATCAATTTAATTAAAAAATGCCTACCACAGGAATAGTTGATGAATGGACTTCTGCTACCATTGGAACTGGTACTTCCATATCTTCTCTAAAGCAGAAAACTGAAGAAATACTCCTAAAATAAATGTAGAATACTATTATCACTTTTCCAGTTCCAATACAATCAAAAGGAAAAGGGTCTAGCTACACAGTGGGACCCTCTCTAAGTGTTTCCATAATATCATCATAACGAAAAGATAATGAAAGGAGCCATAACTAGTGGAAACATCCAATCTAAATCACAGAGTGGTGAAAGAAAGGTGCCACAAGATATTAATAAATTTGAAAGGGAACACAAGAGGAACAACATTGTGTATGAGCCAATTCTGGTAAGATAAGGTGCTCATACACACAGGAAACATAAGCATAGGGATGAATTTATCGACCCCCCAATAAAGGAAATGGTTTATGTTTCCCAATTACAACATGTAGCAGTAGTGCCTTTATTTTCATCTTTGTCTTCAGAGGGAGTGACAATTGGGTGCACTTAGGAATAAAAAACTCAAGGTAATGTCTTATATGATCTAGTAGAAAGTGATGTCTTGAATCAAGGTGTGACAAATTCTGAAGCTATGTCAGTTGAAAGTTTTAGTGTGCCTTCATTTGAAAAATTTCAAGAGTATGCAAAGAGTTAGGTAGAGATAGTGGATGTTGATACGGGTGAGGAGTTTACCAAATTAGATGCATTAAACATGTTTATTGATGAAAAAATATTAAATAATGTAAATGATATGCAAATGAGTGAAGAAGTATAAAAAATACTCATATTCCAACGAGTGAAATTAGAGTTCAAAAATCTGAGGTATTCTCTGCAAATCAGGCTAATCAAGAATTGAACAAGCAAGAAGTACATAGTGGAAAAAATGTAAGTACAAAGGTATTGGATAATAAGGATCCCTCCCATGAAGTCAAGGTCACTAAGGATAGTGAACCATCTCAAATAGGGAAATATGTAGATGAAAACACAATAGAGGTTGCACAAGATGCAACTGTTAAGGATAAATTTGTTGATAGTGTGGATGTACAAGATTTGGGTAAAGTTAAGGAACTAGTAATGGAAAGCCAACCCACCATGTTACAAAATGAGGTATCAACAAAGAAAAAAGATGATAATGTATAAGCTCAACAACCTCTAAATGAGATGGAGGTCATGGAAGGAAAAGGAGTGGAAGCAAGAGAGATATCAGCTCAAGAAACTCCTCAAAGAAATGTTAAGATTACATCAACTAAAGAAATGAAGAAAGAGCAAATTGTAATCATTGATGTAACTAAAAAGGAGACTAACTAACCCCAAAATAAATATCAAGAAGGAAAATAGTCAGGGGAGGTTCCAAAACATGATGAGAATAAATAGATAAATGTGGGAGCTGAATAGGAAAAGGAGGCAGAACCATCAGTCCAAAATATACAAGAGATGTCCAAGCAGATTGTGGTTGTCCCCAAGAAAATTCAACAAGAACTACACATAACAAAAGTCAGGACCACTGTTGTAAAATACTAGATAAGAGAGTTGATCTCAAAGGAAGTAAAGGAAATTTTCCCCATGGAGGCTATAGATCTCATGACTCCTTTTCCAAAAAAAGTAAGAGCCTCCAAAAGGGCTAGAGTTCTCACAAAATCTCATACTGATCCACTGGGATCTGAAAATTTAGAAATGGTAATCCCTCATGAGGGAAATAAGAGAATATATAATAGTCAGTGATTATAGTGTCCAACTTATTCCCTTAGGACCTTAAAGAGACCAATTGAAATAAGGGGTATCAGAGGTAGTAACTGACTTGTTGCAGAAGTTTGATGAGGATAGAATAAATATGAAATAATTGAAAGAACAAGTCAAAGCTTTGAGTTCTAGTCTACAACAATTAATTGGGTATTCTAGTCAAACTCAAGTAACTACCTCTGCCAACACTCCTAGAGGAAGGGAAACGATTGATAAGGCTATTAAGAAAGTTCAATTTGTGGTCACATGGGTTGAGAGGATGAAACAAAAGGCAAAATAAGAAATTTAAGAATTCAAGACAAAGTATGAAGAGCTCAAAAATAAACTTAATGAAATTAATGAACTGATTGAGTAGTATAATAATGAAATATTCTATGTTTAAGGAATTTTTCCAAAGTTAAACCATATAACTCAACTCATTGATGAATTAGTTGAAAAATAAGGGATTTTTACATAAGAATTCATGGGACCTTAGCCTACTATGGGGGAGTTAGCAAGGATCAGTGTGGAAGTTTTGAATTGAATCAAAGAAAAAATTGAAGCCAAAAGGAAATGGGTTGATGATACCTTAGATGCTATTGATTCAAAACTTGAAGATATGGTTTTTGAAAAATTCAAGAAAAGTTATGGTGATATAAAGGTTGACTTTTTGTTTAGTTATTTTGAGAAAATCATTAAGAAAGATGAATTTTCTTATGAAGTCATTAAAACATAGATGAAAATTGAGAACAAAATTATAGACTTGAGGGATAAACCATTAGATTTTAAGTGAAAAATGGGCCACTATGTGAATGTAATAAATAGGAAGATTTGGATCTTCCAACACCATACATGGCCATATGAATAAGAAATCAATGAGCTTGTATAAAGGTATGATTCATACATGGCAAGGATACCAAAAGAAGAAGAAGCAAGAGAAGAAGATGAAGAAGAAAAGGATGGAGACATGAAAAATAATAAACAAGCTTAGGCTTGTCATTCTTAATTTTTTTTTTTTTCATATTTCATTTGTAACTGATGTTTTATTTGATAGTATTGGTTCATGAAGGATGACATCACTTTTAAAATTGTTATTCTTTGAAATAAATTGTAATTTGATATAATGCTTTAGATTCTTATATTGGTTGGATGAAATTTTATGTCAATTATAAAAGCATATAAACTAATGATATGTTTTTACTTTCTGTATTTTTAAAAAGGAAAAATGGGGATCTATAGGGGCCCCAGCCCATGAAAAGAAAGATTACATATATCCTCAAGAGTTGTATCAGAAAATAAAGGAAAATAATAACGAACTTTAGGCATCCAATATGAAAAAATCCTTTACCAAAAAATCCTCTATGCAAAGAGGACGTTTTTTCAATAATTTGTTTTTCCTCAGCCCATGTTTATTTTTCCCTAGTGCCATTTGAACAATAATAATGTCTCCTTCCAGTGTACGAGACATGCCCATTGACAAAAGGTCATCCATACTAGACAAGGGACCATCTAATAGACTAAGTAACTCTAACCACCTCTTATAAGAAGAGACCCATTCACCCATATCCAAACCACCTTTAGAAAATGCCCTTTTTCCTTAGGTTGTGGTAGAAGTAGGATGAAAATATTTAACTGGAAGGGAAACCACAACTAACTCTGGAACAACAAGAGTAGAAGGCATAGAGGTAGTAACTTGTGCAGAAGGCATGGAGGTAGTAACTTAAGTAGAAGGCCTACAACTAGACTCACCGTTATGATTTTTCACAAAATAAAGTGATGGTTCAGGAGGTAGAGGGGGTCTAGTCATTGGTTTTTTTATTCCAAAACTAAAACATGTTATTCCAGTGCATTCATCTTACAGTAAAGAGAAGGAACTGTAATCATTGATATCTCTCCATCTAGCACAAATGATCCTAGGGGGATCTCTTTTACAAAAAATGCTTCATTAAAAATAAATGGGCATACATGATTTCCTATACCATGAAAACTAGGCTTTCTCACCATCCAAAATATCCTCAAACCATCAAGAAGTTTTTGATACTCAAGCCGAAATAGATGAAAATACATCATTTGAAAGGTAGAAAATAAAGGACTTATCTTGACAATCCTTCTAACCAGTGCAACTTGAACAACTACAACTGTCAAAGGCCTAGTGTAGTCCTCTAGGTCATCAATCTCAAACAAAATTCTCACAAATGTTTCATCTAGACTTGATAAATCAAAAATGGAATCTAAATATTTAGAGGATCTCTCCTTCAGGATGGATGCTACTGGTGTGTTTGCTATAATTCGGATGAATTTCCTTGAAATTCCTATAATCAGAAAAGAAATTATAAATTGGTGAAGCAAATGGTGTGGTTTTATAGGAATCCTAAGACACATGAGTTTAGATGGATATAATTATGGTAAAATTTCCTCTGAGATCCAAATAAGATATCATGACAAGGAAATTAAAAGTTGAAATGAATTGGCATTGAGAAAAAATTGTGAATTGATATGGTTTGAAAAGAATCATGTGTGGTAATTAACTAAGAAAGGAATGAAAATAAGTGTGCAACATCCAAAATGGTTTTTGAAAAATCAAGTAAGAGAATCCATGAAATCAAATCACCTGGAGGTATTAGAAAATCATCAAAAGTGGATATACAATCACCAAGTGAAAAATAATAATTAAATAAATGACCGAAAGTGATGACATAGCATCCCAGTCATATGTAAACATAGAAAAATATGTGAAAAGATTGTATTTCTCACCTGGAAGAATTTGATGATTCACCTCCGTGAGAATAACATAAATTGAATTATATATTGTAAATAAGGATATAATTTCGAAGATCCACATTTTTGGGGGGAAAATTTGGGAGTAAGTGAGTAGATAGAATTGTATAAATGCGATGAGGATACTCTCGCATAAAGGGGGGGTTAAATTTTCTTAAATTTTAGAAGAGAAACAAAAAGGAGAGAAAACCATTTTCCTGAAGAATTCTTCTAAGAAACCTATTAATTTATGTAATATTTTAGATTAAATTATGTCAAGATGGTTGTAAGTGTACACCTATTGACAAGCGTTGAGATTATAAATCAAACTTTCCCTTGCTGATAAATTTGATTGATCTTTGAGATAACTTTGTTTTGATGATGAGCATTCATGTTTGCATGTTCCTATTACAGTCTTATATTAGGGATCTCTCTGAATCACACAAAACTTTATCCTTCTAGCAACATCATGGGAATTGTAATTATACTATGAGAAGAGTTCTCATTTCATATGTGCAGTAAACAATTTTACAATCATTATGTATCCATTTTGTTAAAGGTCATTTGTAAGTCTTTGAGTGCATCTTAGGCATGAAAAATTATAGATCCCTAACATTTTATTGAGTTTTTAACATGATATATTTTGTTTCATTTCTTAAAGATTTTTTGAAACCGTGCATTCTTGGGCCTCCACGAATGTACATCTTCTAGTTGAAGGTGTATTATGAGATATTTGGGGTGTTTTTGTCTTTCAGTGGGTAGATTTCCCAGCATTTGTTAAAATTTGGGAGTAATTTGGTATAATCAAATTTATCTTGCTTAATTACCCAACCAAATACATCTAAAACAAACAAATCCCACTAGAGCTACCCATGGTTTCCTTGTTAAAGCTAAAATATGCATAAGAAATCTAGTTCCATTGCTATCTTTAGTAGTTTGAGCCTTATTTAGGAGACATCTGCACTATCTAAAGTGGCAAATTGTGAGAGTTAGAATTTATTGAATTGACCATGTCTTCCCAAGGTTATTTCTCAATTTTATTATAAAGGAGTATTAAATACTACTGATATATTCATTCCCCTTACAAATATAGACAACAAAATAGGTCCTCTCACCCTGGCTAAAGGTAAAGCCTAAAGTAGGAGGGTAGGTCATACCCTTAGCATGGTGCTACCTGAATTCTCTGAGCTTGAGTGATAAAAAGATGATAAGATACATCCCGAGATACAAAATGACACAAATCTAGATCCATCATCCTATAAACATCCTTCTCATTCTATTGATGTTTCTCAACCACAAAGGGTGAACCGATTTGGGTACTAGCAATACATTCACTTGTGTTGTTGTAAATGCAATGTGAAGATCCACCTACAAAACCCTATTCAAAGCATCTATTCCTAAAAAATAAAAATGTATACAAATAGCTCAGATTGACCTTAACTTCTACAATGGTGGACTTACGACTAAGCATTTCACTACATTCCAGACCCAATGTAGTTCTATGTGTATATGTAATTTTGTGCCTAGGATGCCCTAGTTTCAATGACGCAAAAGTAGGGGCAATAAATAGATGTAAAAATGAAAATGGTGGATAGAATAGAAATAATACAACCCTTTCCTCCTATACTTGTGTGATGCAGATGTAGAAGATGCCCAAATGTGGTCCTTTACCTTAGTAGATAGCTTCCCTTGATATTAAGATATCTGCACCTATTGTAGTGAGTATGTTATTTTTATATAGCGAGATTTTGTTCAAATTTAAACACTAGTGACCAAAAAATTCCAACCACAACCTAGGGGAATGCACAAGGTGACAATAAAGAACAACCTTGAACAAATAAATTAGGACCAAAAATTACGATAAAAGGGCACCTAAAATCATGGAATATGGCACCTCAAGGTGCATCAGTGATACCCTAGGTGCCATAGTGTAGGATAGGAGATGAAAATTGAGAAAATTATTAAACCTAAGACTCCCTACAAGATGCTCAAAAATGTATATAAAATTAACGACTATACTAGACTAATAACAATGATAACCAACTAACTGACAACAAGGCTAAAGGATGGGTCACCAGTGAATACTTGTATTCTATAATATCCATATATAAAATAACATACCTGATGGTATAAATGTAATAATAAGTGCGTTATTTTTATGACTACAAAGCTTTACCATTTGTACTAAGATTTTCTAAAGGTTTATGAAACACCTTTAAGTTATCATTTGTCATTTTATTAGGAGATGGATCTTCAATTATAATGTCTCTGTTATTGATGAGATTTTGGATATAATGGTGGAGTCTCATGCAATGATTTGTAGTATGGACATCATTACAATGGCAATAAAAAATTCATTTGGTTTGTACTAAGATGGTTTTGGTTTCCCTTCTTCCAATGGTATTTTTATGGGGTAGGTAGCTATATTGTCACTTGCTAGTTGACGTTGGATGCTTGAAAAAAATTCTCCCAAAGGTGTGAATTATCATCGTTTGTAATCATGGGGAGTAGTATCTTTTCTTGGAACAAAAATGGTTTTTTTTTTATTTAGATTTTTTCATTTGATGGTTTTGAACATTATGTAAATTATGATTATCAGTGACCCCATTGATAAATTTATATTTTTCTTGGGAATTATTGTTTTTATTTATTGTTTGGTCTTTGGAAGGAGTTTTTATTAGCCATTTTGCATTGAGATATTTTAAAACTTGAGTCCCCTTCTCAATGAATTCCTCAAAATTAGTGAGACAATGCATCTGTATTTGAAAGGATAGTTCATTATTAATCTTAGGAATGAAGAAGCTAACCAATTACTTTTGTGGAATAGAACATGGAAATTGACTCACGATTCCTCACCATTGTTGTAGAGATTGGGTGAAGTTTTCATTTTATCTTTTCTTGGTGTTACAAAGGTCCATCATTGTAATCTTGGAGTCTAAATTGAATGAGAAATATTTTAAAAACTTCTCCAAAAGGTCTATGAAGTTTGTGACTGATCCTTTTGGAAGATAAAGGACCCAGTGTAAGGCTTGTGCGCTCAAAGTTTTTAGGAATAATCAAAATATATATACATAATTATAGGCCACCTCTTCACATGCCATAAATAAATTTTTGATATATTCATGTGGCTCATGCTTTCCCTTATATTTGACGAATTTGGGAATTTTGAAATATTTTGGGAAGGGTATGCTTAACATGTAACTGTCAAATGGATAAAGACATAGATCTCCAAAGGTGAATTGTTTTTGCAATTTTTGAGCCCCATGAGAGTTTCTTTCATACTCTTCCATTCTTGTGTGAATGGAGAGTTATCTTTAGGATTATACATGGTGACATCAATGTCATGTGTTGATGTTTTCTCTTCCTCTATTTTAATATTTGTATTATTTTCAAGTTGGCATTATAATTATTCAATTTTAGCCAACAAATATTATTTTGAAGAATTTGATGTGGTGGTTAGTCTAGCATTTTCATGCTAGACCCGAGATTGTCGATTAAATATTTTAAATGTTTATTTTTGAAGTCAGAAGGTAGATTTGTAACCATTTAAAAAAGTAAAAGTAAATGTTGATTTTTATTTTGCATGATAACATGATCAATGGATTCCTTTTTAATTTTCAATAGTTTAAGTTATGTAATTTGTTCATCATTAAAATTTCCATGACCAAAAGGATTGAATATTTCAAAATCAATGGGGACATGGGTAGTATTACTATGCTTAAACACCATTGTGTTATAACCCGTGTTCTACATTATGAGATATAATTGGAACGTAAGTATGAGATTGAAAAGTGTTTTTATCAAATTGAATTGCATTGATTTGATATGTAAAAACGTGAATGTTCAATGTAAAAAGTGTAAATGTTGGATTGATTTTATTAATACGTGAATAAAATGAATATTCAACATCTAAGACTTGGATAGGACTCTTGAATCAGTTGCGTATGACTTTCCTATAATTTAAAAAAGTGAATATTCAATGTTTAAGATGCATGAGTGAATTTGATTGGATACAATTTTGCTTAAACTTAGTAAAGTGAATATCAAGACTTTGAGAAAGATTGCACTTTAAATTTTACAAAGTGAATGTCAAAATAGAATACTTAGATGTTAAGGTTGATTGATTAAATATGTGACAAATTGAATGTCAAAATAAGAGATACAAAGAATAAAAATGAATTCATTTACAATTTGAAAAAGTGAATGTTAGAATATAAGGTATAGTGATGAAATAAATTTCTTAGATTTGGACAAAATGAATGTCAAAATAGAAGAATTTAGATATGAAAGAAGAGTGCCTAAAGTTTTAACAAAGTGAATTCTAAAATGTAAGACTTGGGGACGAAAGGGATTACATAAATTTTAATAAAGTGAATGTTAAAATATAATATTCAAAGATGATGAAGTGCTTAGATATTAACAACGTGAATGTTAAAAGAGAATACCTAGAGAATGAAAGAGAGTGCATAGAGTTCAACAACGTGAATGTTAAAATAGAAGAATTAGTAAAGAAGAGGGGTTTACAGATTTATTTATCTTTGATAAGGTAGGTAGATAAAGAAAAGGATTTGAGATTGAATTATGATAGTTATTGTCCTTGATAAAGTGAATACCAAAAGAGAATATTTGGATCAAAATAGATGTGCTTAAATTAGGATATAGGTATCTAAGATTTAATACGTATAATTTTTATTTGAATTGAAATTCATGCTTAAAATTTGGAAAGTGAATCCAAAGAACAAATCTTAGATGTGATATGGGTGAAAAGATGTTCTTAAACTTAGAAAGAAAATCAAAAGAGTAAAACTTAGATGTGATTCAATTCAATTTGGAATCAGTATCCAAAAAGAGTAGGTTTGGGAAGTTTAAGAAGAGATTTATTTTGATGAAAATGGAATAATATATGGTTTAAGAGAAGAATGTGAAGTAAAAATTAAAATTATTTGAGAAATTTGGGAAGATAATAATGGTGGTAAGGAGGATTTCGTAAGTAACTTGGATTTCTCAGTGAAAATTTCTATATATGGCTCTCTCTCTCTAAATACCATATGTTTAACCGAATGAGAAAAATATACTATATCTATTCACTGGCTTTACTTTAGCCCCTTGATTAACAAAGATGAATTTTACTCCACACAATCAATCAAATCGGGGCCCTCACTATTGATAACATTTAATCTAATTATTATAAAGTGTACTAGTCAAGTAGGCGGGTGTCCCATTTTGTTGGTATGTTCCCTCAAGGTGCCAACTACTTTGAGGTTCCTATGGTACTACTTAGAATGAGTTTCTAGGCCCTGACCATGCACTTCTCATAGTTATAGTGGATGGTGAATAAACCCTTCTATGAAAATTTAAATTAAAAAGTGTTTTAGAATGTTTAAATAAAATATGATAAATTTTGGTTGTCACAATCAAGGAAACCTGTAATTAGTAATTTTGTTGAAATTCCATGGTAATATTCATAATATTTGGTCTTGTAATAAACATGTTAGTATTTTTTCATGGAATAAAATCATGATATAAAACACAGGAGAAAAACTCACTGTTTCTCATTTTCAAGATCACCCAAAAGGGTGTGAGAAAAAAACATGCATGGTGGGTTTGTCTAGATTATATTAAACGAAATTTAAAGGTAACTTAAACACTTAAACTAATTATGTATGAAAAATTGCAGGAAAAGGGGGTTAAAAGATACTAAAATAGATATTAAAATGATTTAATAGGTTATAAAAATACATAAAACAATAAAAGTAAGTGACAATACACTAGCATATATATAATGATACGCTAGCGCATGCAATAGGGTGTGATAGTGTGACAAGATATGTTAGCACATGTAAGTAAACCTTTTTTCATAACAAATTATTTTTGGAACATAAAGCAAGAATTATTTTTTAACTCTACTACATATAGTAATACATTATTGTGTGCAAGGGATAGGGAAGAAAAACATAAGTTGATGCTAGCACTTGTAGCACTACGATAACTCATGTAGTGCTATGATAGTGCTCTTCATGGATGATGATAGGAAATGTAATGATATGCTAGCACAAGTTTCCAATAGGTTCTTAAAAATTTATAAAAAGTATGGGATTTGGAATTTATTTTTGAGGATTTCTCTCAGTTATCTCCACCAAATACTCTCAAATTTAGATAGTAGGTTTTAAAAAAAACAAAGAACACACAAATTAAGTTAGCTAAGAAAGAAATGAGCTAAAAATATATTGTTTTTTGGTGTCCCATTGGGCATACCAGAATGTGTACAAGGAAAAATGAAAGCTCTCACATCTTGTCTCCAAATGAAGAGGAATGCTACGAGAAATTGAGTGGTCATAAGGATAACCTTTTGGTATGAAGATTTGAATGAAAAATGAGTAGAGGTTTCCTAAAAATTCTTAATTCTTCCAAGGATGAATTGAAAAGGTTTTAACCTTATATTTATAGGCGAAGGAGAGGTCATGGATTGTGGATATAGGTTTGGATGATTTGTAGGGAAAATAATGCATTTTTCTTAATTAGAAAGTTGATTAGGTCTATGAAGTTGGATGGTTTGAATATTCATTGAAGGTGAAATGAATAATTGGCTGGATTTTTTATTTTAATTTGCTCCTAACCCACACCTCTCCACGCTACCCTCTTCCCCTTTTTCCCCTCATTCCTTTCACTCTTATCCCCCCAACTTTCCTTATTAGTATTCCACCTTCCCCAGACCCTCCCCTGTCCCGCACCCCCCTTCTCCCCCCTCAACCTTTGCCGTCCCTCGCCCTTTTTCCATACCCGCCTTGGTCCCCCCCCCCCCCTACTCTCTCTAATTCCCTCTCTTCCATTCCGCGTACACTCCCCTATTCCCTCCCTCCTCCTTCACTTCACGCCCTCCAATCCCCCCCCCCTACTCATCTCTCCTCCATTAGCCCACCTAACTTCTCCCGTACTATTATTCTGCCTCCAACTCTTCTCGCACCACCTTTTTTGCTCTCCAACTTCTCCTGTCCACCCCTTCCTCAAATTTTTCATCCCCCCACCACTCCCTCCCCCATGGCCTCCCGTACACCCCTCTCAATGTTGCCTTTTATCTCCTCCCTCCCACACCGCCCTATATTCCCCCAACCCCGATGCTCCTTTATCCAAGCCCCTTCACCCCTTCCCCCCTTCTTTACACAACCCTTTCCCTCCATTCCCCGCTCCACTCCCCCCATATACAGCCTTCCGTATTCCCTGCACCTCTACCTCATCTTTACCCGCACCTTAACTTCCACTTTTACCACTCCACCTTCCCCCCCCATCTAACCCGTCCTTCCCCCATTTACTCGTTGCTCCTTGTATCTTATTCTATTCCGCTCACTCTTTTTACTTGCCCTTTCTCGTTTCGCCTCTCACTTTCCTCGCCTTTTTATTGTCAATTATTCGCGCCTCCTTCCCCCCTTTCTCCCCCTCCCCCCTCCCCTTTTCCCTCATTTCCACCAACATCCTCCAACCCCACTTCCAACTCCCCCCCGCTTCCTCAACCCCCTTTCACCCTAACACCCTCTTCTTCCTCACCTCCCTCCCTTTATTTTTTTTTCCGTTTTAATCCCTTCTCTCTCCCCCTACCTATTCCCTCCCCATTCTTCACACTTCCACCCCCTCATTCAGCCACTACCCTTTCACGTCTCTCTGCCCTCCCTTCCTCAAATATCCCTCCATCCCTCCCTACCTATTTACTCCTGTAAGACACTCCCTCACACCCCTCACCATTTCTTTTCTTCCCCTTCTGCAATGCACCTTTGGCTTTTATTGCATAGTCTTCCCCCTACCCACTTAATTGGAAAATAATGCATTTTCTTAATTAGAAAGTTGATTAGGTCTATGAAGTTGGATGGTTTGAATATTCATTGAAGGTGAAATGAATAATTGGCTGGATTTTTATTTTATTTGAGAAGGTGGTTATACATGAATATTGTTTCTTTAACCTTTATAGGGTTCTAACACTTGATTGGAGTTAGCTAGTTCAACTTGACTAAGTTGGACGGTGAAGTGGAGATAAGTGGAGGATGAGTGGATAATTAATTTTTTTATTTATTTTAATAGATAATAAAATTATCCAAGGCATATAAGTGTATGGTTTAAGCATGAAAAATTAATTAAATTAATTTTTAAGGATTTGGGTGATTGTTGGAGCTCAAAATTGCACCCGTCCCAGATCAGGATGAACTGGGGATTTGAGACAACATAAGAGTGTCTCCAAATTGTAGTACTTGCGCTTGAGAAAAAACTATGGAAAAATCCTGATTCCTCTACCTATTTATACCACTA
Source organism: Taxus chinensis (assembly GCA_019776745.2). Classification (NCBI taxonomy): domain Eukaryota; kingdom Viridiplantae; phylum Streptophyta; class Pinopsida; order Cupressales; family Taxaceae; genus Taxus; species Taxus chinensis. The sequence continues at coordinate 344,039,451 of CM034151.1, forward strand.
AAACTACTCTGACGAAGGAAAATGAAGCTATGTATCACTACTCTATGATTCCAAGAGAGTAGGGTGAGAAGGAGATGTATGAAAGGGAAATCCTAAGCTAAGGGGTGGTGATAACACTAGAAAGAGGGGGATGAACACACTCACCTGAGAAAAAGAAAGGGAAAATGCACACATTTAGGGAATAAAAACATGTGAAAGTCTAAAATTACATTCACGCAATTGCTTTTATGGAGCTCAACAAATAAGAGACCTGCAATAGATATGAAGATCCACAACATACCAAAAATGAAAAATAAGACAATAAGATGCAATAAAATGTGAACTAGGGTAGAGAGTGTCCACAAAATAAAATTTTATTACTTCCCAAGTGATGAACAATTGATTAAAATGGTGATAGAGGAAAGGATCTGCATTTAATGGATCAAATTTGAGGCCTTTAACTCAAAATGAAAAAGAGAAATGCTCTGAACAATACTCTAACAAAAATAATGGATTACAACCTTTTACAATGAGAAATGCTCTATAATTTATAGAAGAATAAGGAAAGAAGAGAATGAGAAAGAAGAGGGAAACATAGATTTAAAATTCCAACCACTAATAACAAGAAATGAATGCCTACAAATACTCCTGTAAGGTTGTAAGATCCACCTCCATATGTCTGTTTACCTTGTAGAAGAAGGAATGTGACCAAATTTAGAGAAATCTAGGTGCTTAGGTCGACTACATGTGTGCATTAATGGCCTGAATGATATTTTCTTGTTTTCACCTACCAAATCCAACTAAAATATGATTTTGAATAGCCTAGTATGTATGCCACATCAACATATTTCAATCAAGCCTAGATGTGTGGGAATTCAAGCTCTGCAACATAAGTTATGACAATGAGAAGACCTGTAGTGCAAATTGAACATGCAAGACACATGGGATGCTTTGATTGGTTATAGGATTTAGCTAACTATTCATTATTTTTATGTTTTTTTACCACCTATCAAGTGCTCATTTGATGTGAGAATTCGACACATAGCTGACATGTTCTGTTAGATTATGGGTTGTGCACTCCAACTGACAAGGTGACACATTCAAATTAATGACTAGTGCAGAGGATTGCATTTGATGCATACAAAAGAGAAAGAGGTACAAGAGGATTGTATGTAGAGGTCTGTAAGCATGCGTAGGGGAGTCATGCATGGAGTGGGAGAAAGGTTCATATCTGTAGAAGTGTGGAACTATGGTAAAGGCATGGGAAAAAAAGGACAAGGATACACAAAATAATTCATGTGAAGGAAGTGCACAAAGGGGAAAATAGAAAAGGAATGAGCACATGTAGAGAAGTGCATAGGACTTGTGAAGAAGGAGAATGTGTGGGAAAACATGTAAGGAACTTAGCCAATCTCAAAGGAAAGTTCACAGAGGCACACGAAAGGGTGTGCTACATTGATGGAATGGAAGCAGGCATGCAAGGGATGCACATGAAGGGGAATGAAAGAAGATAGTATATGATTAAGTAAAATTATAAATTTTAGAGTTAATCTAAATAAGTAAAATAATTAAATAATTGAAGTATAAATGATAGATAATTTTATTTAATATTTTGAATAAAATGGAATAATTAAAATAGGAGGGAAAAGGTACTAACTTGAAAATGAATTACCTCACAGTGATATGAAACTGGATTGGTTGATGAATAGGTAGAATAGAGTATGAAAAAATGCCTTAAGAGCTTGCAGCAAATGAAGATTTGGCTGGATTGGGGTGCCTGTGGAAGGATTAAGGCACTTTTGGGTGCCCTAGTTTGTAGTATGGGCACCCTGGTCTTCAGAATAGCTCAGAACCTGGATCTAAGTTAGTCATTAGGTCTTCACAATAACTCGGTTTTTTTCACGTGTATGTTACATTAGCTTCATTGATGTTGTTGTAAGTATTTGATGAATAATCTCCTACAAAACCCCACACAAGCATTAAACCATAAAAAAGATAGATACAAATGAATGGGTCAGAATGTCCTCAACTACCAAATTGATAGACTTATGATTAAGCATTGCATTACATCTCAAACTCAATGTAGTTATATGTTCTTCTATGTGCAATCATGTGCCTAGGGTTCTCTAGCGCCAATGATGCCAAAGTAGCAGACAATAACTAGACGTAAGATGCAAATGGTGGATGGAATAGAATGAATTCAAGCCTTCATATGTAATGTGTGATGTAGAATAGTGCCCAAATGTAGCCCCTTACCTTATGTAGATAGTTATCCATTAGTATAAATAGTCTTCCCTTAAGATAGTGTGTATGTTGTTTTTATATATGGATATATTAGTTAAATTTTAACACGAATGACCCGACATGCCGACTAGTACCTAGGGGAATGAGAGGGAAATCTACAAAGATTGGACTCAAAATCCTAAAGTAGAACCAAGTATAACTGGGACCAAGGCACCTAAAACTGAGGACCGGGGAACTAAAGGGTGCCCTAATCCCTTCCTAGGCACCCTAATCAAATACTAGAGACAACAACAGAGTAAATAATGACAACTAAGACTCCATGAGAGATGAACAGATATGTGCGAGTAACTAATGACTTTGCAAGGCACTTAATGAAAATGAATGAATAAAATGGTGATAGAAATAGGGGATGATCCATTAATGAATACTTTCTTACGTAATATCCATACATAAACCAACATACTTAGTGGTATAATAGTAGTAGTCAGTGCATGATTTTGTGACTATAGCAGAATACAAAGGGAAGTAGGAGCATGTGGAAGGAAGAAAAAAGAAGAGGAAGCATAAGGAAGAAGTAAGAAGGGAATGCAAGGGTAATCATGAAGAACTCAACTTCATGTAAATGTGCCGAGGTATGGAACCAATAGTGTGTGCAACCTAAAAATTTAAACTCAGAGCTAGGATGGGGCTGTAAGTTGTCAAAACAAATAGGGTGGTTATTTGGATAACAATTTGGTGAATTTTGGTGCCATATTCCTGCTATATGAAAGAGTTCAGTAGCCTTAAAATAATCCATTGGGAATGGAGTCTGAATACAAACATGAAATTCTGATGTGCAACCTGAAGAAAACCCCTAAAGTTACTTGAATACATTGTCTGAACTGTATAAAACCGTAGCTCTCATATGAAGATATTCAGATTTGGATTTTATGAGAGTGGAAAACTAATGGATACTGACCAAACTATTGGAAGAACCTTGACTGATCTGTCATCTTGTAAGAAAAAAAGAGCTTGTGAAAGAGAGCGCGTGATAGGAAATAAATATTTACAAACAAGACAGTGTGCACAAAATACACTTAGAGGAATTGAAATTATGCTACTATGTAAATTTTTTGAAAATTATACATGTTCCAAGGGAAAACATGCTGATTGTGCACAAGCACTTATTTCACTAAAATAAAACCTAAACTAACCCTATTCTAACCAGAGGTAAAGGGAGCTTAAACAAATCCTACAATAGGTAGGGAGAAGTAGCTTCCTTTCCTCGTGAATTGAGACCATGTGACTAACTTGGTTCTCAACATGGTGCTTAATAGTAATAAAAAAATTCTCTAAAGTTTGTTTTCCACCCTTCTCTTCAAAGTATCAATAAAAAAAACAAATACCTCCATTAGTTGTTCTGGATTTGGATCTAGGAGGCATTACCATTGACCTTTGGCACACTGAAGCTCTACCTCATGCTCTACAGTGAGCATGACTGTTGGAAAATCTTGTTTTAGCTCTAAATTAGCCAAATATTTTATTGGGAAATGTCTAGTCCTTTTTATATTCCCACTAAATTGAAGCTCAATCCCATAAATGGGGTCATCATGGAAAATATCCTCCCGAAGGTGAATGTTTTTAGGCTAGGTCACACATTGTTTTTCCTCAACAAGTAACTCAATATCCTTCTGCAGATTCGACTTCTCCTCATCATGAATGTTATTTTGATAAATTTTAGCTTCTGAGGACGTTCTTGGTACATCAGTATAATTGTCCAAAAGTGCAGCAATTTCTAAACATGTAGTATAATTGGGGTTACTACATTCAAATACAATATCTTGCTTACTTAGAATCTTTTCTTCAACCTTTTGGTCTTTAATTTCAACCTCCTTTTCTTCAAATTGTTCAATTAAAACAACAACATGTTCTTCAATGAATTAAGATGCATCTCCATCTGTGACTTCATAATCATTCTATTCCTCGATAATTTTTTCATGATTGTTAAGAATGACACTCACCCCAACTGATGTTGATGAATTTGGAGAAGGATGATTAATAGGTCCTTGCAAATGAACCTTCTTTTCTTCAAAATCATGGCTGCAATCCTTAAATATTTGATTCTAATGTGTTCTATCTGGATCCTCCCTATTCATTTCATCTAGGCATGCATGTTCTTCCTATTGTTCATAAGGATGGAAATCAATTTTTCCATCTATGAAATATTCAAAATCATGTCTTGTGAGGAATGGGTCCTTAGGAAAACAAGTAATTGGGTACTTGGTTACTTGGTTGAATTCTAAAATTGCATGTCTTAAAACTTTATTAGGCTCAGGCACATGTAAATATATTTTTGTGAAATTAATAAAGGATCCAGTGCTTGGTTGAGTGTGCAGGGGTTCAACTGATAGAGGACATGAAAAATTATCTTGTGGAGGAGATAGGGAATTGGAAGAAAAGAGAGTGGAAAATTGAATATGGGAGGGAAGGGAAGGATATGGATAAGTGGAGTCCTTTTAAGGAGTGGGAAGAACTATAGGAACATTAAAAACACACCAAGATTGTGCATGTTTGGGAGAATAAATGGGAGTTTTGTAAGATGCTAGTGTAGAATTTCCGCAATAACAATGATTCCTATAAGTAGATTGATAATCCTCCATTACTTCGGCCCATTATATGATTTGGGGCACCATTTCAACTATAGAATCCAACTTCTACTGAGGGTTGATCCTACTTGGCATAGGGAAAACCATAGATAGGGCTACTTAAATAAAATTTTACATGCCTTGATTAGACACGTAGTCCTAACCTGTACCATGTTTACCTCTATTTCTTGGATCTTCCTCTAAAAATCAATATCTTCCAAGAAATTTCCATCATCATATGCATAACAGTGCTCTTCAATTGGGCTATGCACATGTTCATGATGGGGCTAACAAAACTGATATGGAGGAGGATTTTTAAAATATGGGGATGAAGGAATTGGTATAGCTCTTGAAAATGAGGACTCCAATGAGGGAATGAAGCCATGCTTACACAACTTCATGAAGGAGGAAATCGATGAAAGAATGAAGGAAAAGGTGTGCAAATGAGATAATGGGCTGGTTGAATAAGTGGAGTCACTAGATGTGATTAGGATATCCTCTAAAGGCTAAAGATTTACAAAGAACACATCAATATTGGGAAATAAATTAATAAATTTCATCCTCTCACCCGTGTAATTGGATCACACGCAAAATGCTACTCATCTTTGTACACTGAAGCTTCACCTTCTATTACACCTATTAATGTGTGCACATATCCATGAATATTATCTTGCATGCCTAATATAAATTATTTTTTCATGTCCTCATGTGCATCTATGTTTTCTCTCCTTTGATGACAGGGTGGATGGAATGCTAAAAACAATCAATCTAGATGCTGGGAGTTATCATATGTGTTTAAAATATCATTTAAAGGATAGAAATCACTAATTCATACACCAAAACTTAGTAATGATGAAATGTAAGATTTTAATTTTTGTCCCATTAGGTGTGCAAAAAAATATTGGAATAATGGGAAAATTCACACAATGATGATAGATAAATGTACCATAGCTTAAAACAGTATTCATGCATTTTATTTCTTGGAGAAAAACAAACTAGAGACCTATAGGAGATCAAAATAGACTAATAATGCAAAATAAGATAAGACGGTGTAATAAAATACAAACAAGGGAATAAAATGACTAGAAAATAAGATTTTATTGCTTTTAAGTTATGCAAAATCAATTATAATGGTGATAGAGGAAAGGATCTACATGAAATGGTTTAGATTTGAGGTATGCAAATCAAAATGCAAAAGATAAATGCTCTAAACAATAGTCTAGGAAAACTAAGGGAGTCTAACCTTTTACAATGAGAAATTATCTACAATTTATAGAATAAGAAAGAGAGAAGAGGAGGAGAAAGAAGAGGGAAACTCAGATTCAAAATTACAACAACCAATAACAAGCAATGAATTCCTAGAAATTTTCCTGCAAGGCTTTCAGATCCGTTTCCCTATGTCTATGTTGATCAAGTTTTCTTCATCCTTATCTAGATTAATTAGCTACATAATAGAGAAATCCAAGTAACCTCAAATATCCAGGGTTTAAGGTACCCAAAGAGATGATGAATGCAAATGGATGGCCGCAAAGTGAATGTTCTTGCTGTGAGCTAGATATACCTATAAAACAGAGGCAATTAAAAAAATGAATTAGATGGTATATGCGGGGGTTATTCAATGAAGTTGGTTGTAGGAAGTGTTACCTTAATTTCATGGATTTCAACCCCCATTTGATAAGATAAAATGATGTAAATGAAACATAGATGGATAACATGCATAAACTGATAAATAACAGAACTTAAAAGTGCCAATGTATAAAGGATCTATTGATCTGATCAAAGTAAATGTAGAGAACAAAAAACTAAGAGAATCGCAAGGGAATGAGGATGGTATTATGATGATACAAGTGGCATTACAAGGGCAATGTGATGATATTATTATAAGAGAAGGGAAATATTATCAGAGGTTTTCTATCACTCTTGACTTGTTTGAAAGAGGGGAATTCTTGTATTTATAGCCAAAAGATGGGGTTAACTTAGGGATTATCAGGTAATCATGGTTTGAAAAAGTAACCTTGATTAGATGAGTGGGGGGGACATGATTTTAGTGATTATTTGCAATAATGGATTTGATGTGGATTATTTTGCATATTTAAATCATGAGTGGGGTTCATGATTTGAATGAGTTTGGAGTATTTAATTATTAGGTGGGTTTGTGGAATATTTAATTAGGTGGATTTATATGGAGCACATTATCATATAATGAGGATTAGGAATTTAAAGGGTATTAATTAACCAATTAAGATTGATTAATTGAAAATGTATTTTTGGTGGGAAATGGGATTTATTTAAATTTAGGAGGGAAGGGATTCAAATGGGTAAGACTAATAAACGAGGGAAAACATACAATGAAGGGGAGGAATGATACCAAAAATTGGTGTCTACATTTTCCCCTTTTTGATGAGTGGTTTGTGTTGGGAAATCCATGAGACAAAAATGATGAAGTATTAAAAATATGATCGATAGAGTGTTCCCCCTCACACTTGGGATTGACAACATAAAGGAATGAATTCATGAGTTTGAAAGAGACAGATATTAAAGGTCGAGTGAGTGATGAAAAGATGATTAAACACATAACCAAGGAAAGATTCCCTAGGCAAAAAGGATCGCAATAATAATGAAAAATATAGCAGTGAATCTAATATCACATCAGTAGAGGAAAATTATGGTCTCAATGGAGATGGGTGAAAACATTCTATAGACTAGTGAGTGGGTGAAGACCATTGCAGAATGTATGTAGGCCAGGATGACCAATGGGTCATGGACAAGCACCAAAGTATGTGCAATGAAATGAAAAAATTATGTTAAATCCTTCATACATAAGGGATCAAGTGAAAAATATACATTAACAAGGATGAGGATGAAAACAAAGGTATCCTACCACATAACATGAAGAGAAGCCAAAAAGGTGAGTTGGAATATGGATAGTGAGGTAATATTCCCTAGGAAAGGGGGTTAATAGTTCTGAATAGATATTTTTGAAGAAAGTTATTTTGTTGACAAGAAAAGAATAGAATAAGAAAGTACAACAAATTGTGAGTCATGGAAATGGGTGGAAGATTACAATCAACATTTTCCAAGAAAAAAGTAGAGCTTGCACTTGCGAGGGAAAAGCTGATAGTTGATGGTCGATCTGGTATCCTCAAAGAAAAAATGTCTTCTAAAGATGTGATGAAGGAGCTTATGGGATGCTTCCCATTTATCGAGAATAGTAGAGACTCCATAGCTCGTGAAAATAGAATTTACCATGCGATGAGGATGGCTAAGTAGGATCTCCAAGCCGAAGAAGAAGAATGATGGGAAGAAGTAAGTGATTGATGATGTTGGTGGAAAAAGGGTATGAAAAGATGGATTGAAGAGGAACCCTCAAGTAAATTTTCCATACCTTGAGCATAAGTAAGTAAGATTACCACACAGAAGACGAATACTAGGGAAGATGAGAAAAAAGTGAGTGGTGTATGTTAGAGTGGAATAAGAGGTGGCAGGAGGTGATAGAAAGGAAATAAGGAAACAAAAGAGTGTAACATGAATGTATGGAGGAATATATGTAGTGTAGGATGGAGAGTTTGAGGGGAATACTTAATTGGAATGCCCACATGGTGAGAGTAATTAAGAAGAAGTTATAAGTGGAAGATGCAGAGCATAAAGATGTGTGTGGTGGTGATTGTTTTCGGATGAAATAGGAGATGGTGGAGTAGTTTCCATAGTGGGATAATCTTAGGAAGAGGTTATATCTCAACCAAGATGCCCACGTGAAAGGGGTGATTAAGTAAGATCCTCAAGCTGAAAGAAGAAGAGTGAAATGAAAGAACAAAGAGTGGTAAAAGGGGACATGAATGTTGAGAAGGGTGATGTGGGAATAAGTGGAAATGAGGAGAGAGGATCAATGGATTAAAGAATTTTTTTATCATGGTGGGTGATAAGAAGTTGTAGGATAACGAACTCACCTTAAGAGGTATCATTAAGTAGGATTCACGAATTGCAACGGAGATAAAGTAGAATACCCAAATAAAAAATTATATTAGCAAGAGCATTCATAGATGCTAATAGAATTCATGGAATTATCGATGATGGTAAGATATATGCCATCCTTAAAGGTAAACATATAGATATAGATTTTATGGTTTGAAATTTGATATGGATGAATGTGATTTTGATAAAAGGCAATCTTAAATGATAGATAATCATAGCAAGGGGCATAGAGAGAAACCATGCTTCAAGCTGGATAGCAGGTAAATAAGAAAGGGTACCACTAAAGGCATTGCACTTGCAGCCAATAGCAAGTGTTTATACATAACCAATGATAGTTAGTTATACCAAAAGATCATGAGGGAAATATGTATGAAATATACCCATGACCCTAATTTCAACACGACAAAGGGAATTCTATATGTAACTTGTATGCGGGAAGAGGGATATCCATAGGTGGTTATTCCTAGAGCTATGCTCCACCTCTAGTAGGGGAAACAGAGCAAACTGATCAATGCAAGAAGTTTTCTAAATGAAAGTTGGTCAAAGCGGGAAGCTTTATGATGATGTTAATATAGTAGAAGGATGATCAATGTGACAATATTTTTCTACCATGATAAGAGAGTAGTAATCCTTCGAGGGTATGGTCTACTTTTGATTTTATTTTGGGATTTTTGAGTTTTTTAAGATGCCAGGATATGATATGCATGATAATTATCCTTCAGGGGTGTAGTATATACTTATTATATAATTTTTATGAATATTTTTCCTTTGATGGATCAATTTGGTTTTGGATAAGTGATGAGGCCATAAATTGGCCATAAATTACCATTATTTTTTCCCTCCAAGTTACATTTGAAAGTGGATTAAAATTTAATCTAGGAACTTATAGTTTGCTTAAGATAGAATATAGGATATATATCTTGTTCATTCTTTAGAAATCTTTCGTTATCTTTTTTTGGACTAATCCTATTGATTATTTGGGAAAATATGCAATGTCTTATGTATGTAAGCCATAAAGGAAAGATAATGCTAGTATTGAGAAAAGTGTAATTTATCATGGATGATATATATAAAGTCAAACCTGATTTAATATTTATATTCCTTTAAAAAAATTACTCAAGTTCAATAAAATAATCATCTCAATCTGATAGTGTATGCAAAAGTTATAGTTGTTTTAAGTTCTCTCCGGAAACTCGCAGGCTTAGTTCCGGAACTAAGAAGATTTTGACAGTTTTTAAGGAATTGTGAAAGATTAGAGAATCCAATGGAAAATATGAGAGAGGTTTTTGTACATAAAAATGTGATTAACAAAAACCCCATTCATATTTTCTACAGGTATTACCAATAAAGGGATATCTAACTTTTAGTGAGTTGTTGTCTAAGGAAAAGTGTATCAGACGAGCGCTAAAAGTTCCATAAACAAAAATAGAAAAGTAAAAAATAAAATTTGAGAGATATTTTGTTCATATAAATGTGTTTAGGAAAAACCTCATTTAGGTTTGCTACAGGTTTTACCAATAAAGAGAAATCTAACTTTTAGTGAGTTGCAGTCCGAGTAAAAGTGTATTAGACAAGCACTAAAAGCTCCATAAACATAAACAAAAAATTCAAATGGAAAATATGAGAGAGGTTTTTGTTCATAGAAATGTGTTTAACAAAAACCTCATTCAGATTTGAAATAGGATTTACCAATGAAGATAAATCTAACTTTTATTTAACTGAAGTCTAAGGAAAAAGTGTATCAGATAAGTGTCAAAAGTTCCACAGTCAAAAACACCAAAGTCAAATGGAAAATATGAGAAAGGTATTTGGTCAAAATCATATTTTGAATAAAATCATTATGATTCTTGTTACCGAAAAGACAGGAGAAGATTTGGGAGCAAATCTTCTTGAAATAAGTGAGATAAGACTTTGACTCCAATAATATATCTCTCTCCATATTTTGTGTAGATGGAGATCTTAGTCGTTAGGATTAGAATAAAGATAAGATCATATTGTATCTCCCAAAATAATGAGTTGGTTAGATGCATAAATTATAAATGCAACCTTCCACACTAAGATAAGTAATGTTTTTCTCCTAAGAAATAAAGATCTATTATTTCCTCTCAAATATTATGTACTTTTAAGATCTCAGAAGTATTATTTAAATCATCTTCCAAGGAATGAGATGGCAACTCATTCCAAGAAAGATGGATCTATGTATTTATAGTTATGTTTATTTATTTGTCTGTAATTCATTCTGTTGTATTGTTTTTATCCTTGGATTGTGAAAATGTAGTCTATTGTGAACCTGTAAGTGTTTTGTTCAATTATGTTTATTTATAATTCAATAATTTAAATTTATGTAAGTGTGCCTTTAAATTCATGCAAGTGTGTTTCTTTCATGCAAACTTTATTTTTGCAAGTGTACCTTTCAATTTCGGCAAGTGTGATTTACTTTATGCAAGTTTAGTTTGTGTTTAAAGGAGTTGCTTTCCAATATTTTCTTCTCTTAATGCATACTACCTTCGAACACCAACCCGGATTGACATTATTAATGGTGAGGATTGACAAACCTTGTCAATAAGATAGCATTAGACATGAGCATCCATTACTTTTAGTACAAATTCTAAAATGAAGTACTTAGTAAATATGTAGTACAAATTCTACACGGACCACATGGCATTGAAGTAGTTAGTAAACAAGCCCGTTTAATAAGGTTGCATATGTCAGTGGGTCATGTTGTTTCAAGAATTAAAGTTTTCAATTTTTATGAAACCAGGTAAGAATAATTTGGAACCTAGTCATTTATCAAGGATTGACTCAGGGGAGGACATGTAGAGCATTGAGGATACAATGTTAGATGCATAATTGTTTAGATTATGGCATATGCCCTCTGACTTAGATGATATTGTTGTGTTTCTCAAGATGGGTGTGACACCAGAAGGAATGAAGACATTGGAAAGGAAGTAGTTAGAAATATGTGTCGTGCCCTAAATGTTAATTATTGGAGACTTACACAAGCTAGGTTGCGGTGAGGTTCTATGTCTGTGTGTGTTAGAGCATGAATTCATTACAATCATGGAGGAAGCACATGGTGGAGTTGTAGGAGGACACTATGTAGGGAATTCCACCATGCAAAAGATTCTACTAGCAAGGCTTTGGTGGGAAATCATCCACTAATATTGTATTGAGTTTTGTAAGGCATGTGACCATTGTCAGTGCCTTGGAAAACTAGGAAGAAGAGATGAGATACCCTTGAGACCGATAGCTAGTGCAGAACAATTTGAGAAGTGGGAAATTGATTTTGTTGGGCTGATTTCACCTACTATGTGAGGGAATAGTTTGTGCTATATCATTACTTGTACTGAATACTTAACAAGGTGGAAAAAGGTAGTGCCTACAAAGGATTACATAATGGCAACAACAACAAGGTTCTTGTGGGAAAACATAATCAACAAATATGGATGTCCACTGAGTCTAACAAGCGATAGGGATACTCATTTCTGAATGAGATAATTAGGATTTTGTTGGCGGAGTTCATGGTAGCCCACCACAAGACTACCCCTCATCACCCCAAGCTAATGGAACCACTGAGGCATTTAAAAAGATACTAAGTGACATGTTGACAAAAATTTTTGATGTAGGAAGAAGGGATTGGGATCACAAATTTACTATTGTGTTATGGTCATACTAGAATACTTATAAAAGACTGAACAAGGCCAAACATTTTCAATTGGTTTTTGGGGTAGAAGCGGTGTTACCTATTGAATTCATGTTACCATCACTACATATAGTATCTGTAGGAGGATTAGATTATGAACAAGTACTGCTATCCAAAATTCACCCCCCAAGGTAATTTTGATAACATGCATCAGAATATTTAAGTCCGGAGCAAGTAGATCAATTCAAGGCAAAAAATGATGTTTTAGGGTCCCCTCGGATTTTTTCTAACTCTCTTGTCCAAGAAGAAAAGAGCAAGTTGTAAAAAAGGGTGAAAAAGTTACAAAAACCAAGCTTGGGGCAGAAAAAATCATGAAAATCGGCTAAGTCCTAGTCCAGGCGGTCCTTGGGACAGTTGGGACGTCAGGGCGTGAATCGGCCAAAAGGCCGCCAGGCGGTCTGCGGGGCATCCGGGACAGTTGGGACACCAGGACGCATGGGGCACGAAAAGCTGAATCGGCCGGAAAAAATGGGAAAATTTTCCTAAGTCTCGCTTCGCTCAGTCTGGGACACCCGGGCCAAAAGTACGCGGAAGACGCGGATCGGCCGGTTTGGCGCAAGTCAATCCATTTCGGGCGGTTCGGAAGTATTTGTCCCAGGTAGTCCAGGAAATTTGGGCCAAGAGTATGCGTAGGACGTGAACTACCTGGTTCGGCTAAAACAAGAAACTTTCGTCCAGGACATTTGGGACAAAAGTACGCGGAGGACGCGAAAAGCCGAAAAAGCTGAGAGCCAATGGAAATGTGCCACGTGTCTTTGCCGCAAAGAGGGACAGGGAAGCCCAAATTGGGCGGATCGGAGAAATTTTTCCCAGATGGTTTGGGACATCCGGGCCAAGAATACGTGAGGGACACGAAAACCCAAAAAAGCCGCCAACGAATTAGAATGTGACGTGTGTCACAAGGGGAGGCACAATAAAATTTTGACTAAGTGTTTTTGGCCGAGTTTTAAACGGAGCGGTTTGAAGGGTCGGCCTAAGCCAATAGACACAAGACACGTGTCCTATGGAGTAGGAAGTGTGGAGCTTGGGGAGGACTTACAGAATTTGGCAAAAGTTTTGGCCAAAAAGCTAAAGGTAAAGGTTCTCCCCGCACCCCTGTCAACCAACCAAATCATGCCACGTGTCCCAAGTGGCGGGGGCGCGGGGAAAAAATGGAAAATTTCCCAAAAGTTATGAAAAGTCAAAATATTCAAGGAAAACCTGTGGGAAAGGTGTAGGAAAGAAAATTGTGTGGCCAATCAGCGCCTGACACGTGTCATCCAGGTGGCAGAGCGCGGGAAAAAATTCAAAATCCGTTTTTGGGCCATTTTTGCCCTAAATCTTCAGATCACCATATCTTTTGATCCAGAGCTCGGATTTGCACGTTCTTTATATCTTTGGAAAGCTGATGAGATTATCTGCACAATTCCAAGGTCAATCTATAATTTTGGTTTGGTTTGGAGAGAGAAAATCAAGAAACGTATCTGGTGCATAGTAATGGCCAGAAGTGACGTTTCAACAACTAGTTTAATGCGAATGGGTCACACTCTCCTCCCATTTGGTCAAAATGACAGGGTATGGATTTGTAAGGTCCTCCATGCTGATTTAATGCATTTTCAGTCAAGGAGGAATGGGCTCCCACGTTTTTGTACGTTTTCTCTCTCATGGGCTCGACCCATGCAATGTAAAAGCCAGATTTGGCTCATTTTGGAGGGATATGATTACAAGTTGTTCATCTTTTCAGATCTGCCCTCCCTTCTTTTCTTCTCTAGGGTTGAAAATATAGTTCGAACCTCCTCCCTTACTCTGTAATGGCATTTTTGCCTTTTACTATTGAAATGATGTTCTGTGCAAACTTCTGGAGCAACAAAAAATGTGTTTTGTGATGCATTTGTCCAATCCCTTGCTCATTCTTTTGCTTTTTTTCTTCTTGCCGTCTCTTCATTGCAGGTATTTGTGCATGTTTGAATGTTCATTTGCAGGTTTGGTGAGCTGTGTTCATGGAGTTTTGGGACATTTTCTATGTGAAATCTATCCTTGGGCCTATGATGCGTCTGTCCATCCTTCCCATTGCTCACCTCTCTTTGTTCCATGGAAATTTTGATAGATGTTCAACATTCTCCTTCTCTGGTGTATCACTGTTTTAGTGTAGGATTTTGCTATTTTCCCCTTTTCTCTCTCTCTGTCTCCTGGGCATGGTTAGATTAGGTTAGATTAGCTTGCCTGCACTAGAATAGCTCGTGGCACGTAGTTTAGGAGCAGGAACTAGCCTTCTCTGGAGATTCCTTTCTCATTTGTATGAGTCCCACACTCAAGAAAGGATTCAATGTTGTGCAATCACACTGGATGCTAGAGTGATCAACCTAGAAATATGATCAGCATCCAGGGGTGCTGTGATTTTGCACTAACAGTTTTGGCATGCCCGGTGGGACCTTAGAGGTCTTCCACTTCATCTTTTGCAGGTTGGTGTGTTCCTGTGAAGATTTTAGCCTTTGGAGGCACTTGCAAACACATCTGGTGACTCCCTCTGATCAGTAACCCATTTCTGAAGTTGCAGACCTATTTTCCGTCCATTCTCATCCATCTTTCTTTCCATCTCTTTCATTCTTTTCCATTCCATGAAGTTGTGCAATCATGACTTCATTTCCATCATGGAACTCACATTTACAACAGCAGTATATTCCACCTCCAACATGTTTTACAAATCCTCCAAATCAGCATTTTGAGCAGATTCAAGATCAGTAGGCATACCCATATGAGCAGCAATGCCAAAATTAGTTTGGCTATGGAGCTTTCCAAGAGTAAGAGTATGCATATAACAAAGATGCTGGTCTGTTGGAGAAAATCCAAAAGATGGAGGTAAAGATGGTGCAGTCCAGAACAACAACTCAAATGAGAGCTTACAGGATTGGTTGCAGGACTCCTTGTCCATGGGGAGGCCCTTTTCCAAGACACTTCAGCCCTCAGGAGAAGCTGGACTTCATGATAAAGATGCTGCCCCAACTTGCACAATGGACAGCAGAAATAGAGGCCTATACACTTGTTGCTGAACAACCTTGTCAATGGGTAAGTTCTACACCATCATCTGTTCTTTCTCTTCCCATGACTCAAGTAGCATCATCTCATTTGGAATTGCAAACCCCATCTTCTGTCCCAAGTGTCGAATCCATGTCTCCACCTTTCAGTCTTCCACCACACCTCAATTCTTCTTTCCTTTTTCCTTCCAAACAGTCATCCCCTCAACAAGAGCTAAAAGAAATACCCCCTCCTCCAAAGAAACAAGAGTTTTTACCTCCTTTACCACCACAAAAAATTTCCAAATCAATTGAGTTACAACCCATCCCTCCTCTTGCACTCCCAATTCCATGTGGGGAAGAAGAAATTGCAAGAAACAGCCATGAAGGACAGCAAGAAGAGGAGCCCAATAGAAAAGAAATGACAGACAACTTGAAGGTTTGGGCTGCCAAATTTGGGATGAAAAAGATCCCCTTGATGGTTAAGCCTTCAGAAGAGATGGGAGTTGGAGAACAAATGGTGGTCAGGACTGATTTTGTTGCAGCAGAAGAAGAAGTTCTTGCAGTCCCAACTTGTCCTCTAGAGCAGCAGATTGAAGAGTTTGACTTGACAAACTTCATGCTGGAGGAAGAGTTCAATCAAGAGCAAGATTGTCTTCAAACATTGGAGGAAGGATAAGCTACTCCAAATACAAAAGAAGAGGAGCACAATCTAGCTATGGAGGAGAAAAGTGCAGATCCAAGGGCTTTGAGCACAAAGCAGGCTATAGGAGAACCTTCAGTTCTTCTTTCTACTTCATCTCTCTCAAGTTCTAGTACCGAAGAAGAGTTTGATCTCTCAAACTCAATGTTGGAGGGAGAAGACACCATGGAGGAAGTGGAGCATTTGCAGCAGGACAGTCATGAGGCAGTTTATCTGTCAGACTTGGAGGACTGTTTTGATGGAGAAGAGCCAGTTGAGTTTCCACCATTCTCTCTTTCATCATCCACACTCCAAACACTTGAGTCTGCTGTCATGAAGAAGAACATTCATTTGCAGTAGCCTGCATCCTATAGCATCTCTTTGGAATCAAGATTGGAAGATTTTAATCTTTCATGTTCTTCATTGGAGGAAGAGAAAGGACAGAGGAATTTCACCATTTCTTTCACACCATCCATTCAAGGTCTACAAGAGAACTCCATTCTTGGAGTTGAAAATCAAAGCTATGGGCATATCAAACAGATCAGACCTTGCCCAATCAGGTATTTGGCTTCATTGGAGCCAAAGGAGAAGTCACAACTAGTCATGCTTTCTTCTAAGCATGAGGATTAGCTACAAAGTACCAAGGATCAACTGTCATACCTCTCTAATCCAAATGTAGAACAACTAAAAGAGGTATTGAATTTGCCTTTAGCTGATACCTTGATGATTTGGGTGGAAGACCAGCTTCTTGTTGATTTTCCATTCATCCTAACGGCCATGATCAGCTCTAAATCAATTGCATGGCTGCCACTTTTGAGAAAGGGAAGCTATTTCTCACAACCAATTGCAGGGTTTGTTTAGCTTGCTTTGCTTCCAGTTAGAGTAGACTAGGTAGATTTGCTTTCAGCAGAAGAAGTGCTTGTGCACACTCTGCATGTTCCATTTAGAGCATGTATGATTTTCAGTTCTATACATAGTTTTTTTGGCGCTAGTTTTGCTCTTGCACAGTCCATTTCAGTGGCATCTTGGTGAGAACGACTCCATATGAGTGGGTTTCCAAGTGGCTCAGAGGGGAGGTTTTCAAAGTTCAGATCAGTTTGTAGGTTACAACTCATGACTCCATGCCCAATGGATTACTTTAGGCTACTGATCATTCATCTAGCAGGTACATGACCCCACTAAGTCACCAAACTGTTATCCAAAATTCACCCCCCAGGGTAATTTTCATAACATGCATCAGAATATTTAAGTCCCGAGCAAGTAGATCGATTCAAGGCAAAAAATCATGTTTCTGGGGTCCCTTCAGATTTTTTCTAACTCTCTTGTCCAAGAAGAAATGAGTAAGTTCTAAAAAAGGGTGAAAAAGTTGTAAAACCAAGCTTGGGGCAGAAAAAATCATGAAAATCGGCTAAGTCCTAGTCCAGGCGGTCTTTGGGACAGTTGGGACGTCGGGGTGTAAATCATTCGAAAGGCCGCCAGGTGGTTTGCGGGGCATCCGGGATAGTTGGGACATCGGGACATGCGGGGCACGAAAATCCGAATCGGCCAGAAAAAATGGGAAAATTTTCCTAAGTCTCGCTTCGCTCAGTCTGGGACACCCAGGCCAAAAGTACGCGGAAGACGCGGATCGGCCGGTTTGGCGCAAGTCAATCCATTTCGGGCGGTTCGGAAGTATTTGTCCCAGGCAGTCCAGGACAGTTGGGCCAAGAGTATGCGTAGGACGTTAACTGCCCGGTTTAGCCAAAACAAGAAACTTTCATCTGGGACATTTGGGACAACAGTACGCGGAGGACGCGAAAAGCTGAAAAAGCTGAGAGCCAATGGAAATGTGCCACGTGTCTTCACCGCAAAGAGGGATAGGGAAGCCCAAATTGGGTGGATCAGAGAAATTTTTCCCATATGGTTTGGGACATCCAGACCAAAAATACATGAGGGACACGAAAACCCAGAAAACCTACCAACGAATTAGAATGTGACGCGTGTCACAAGGGGAGGTGCAATAAAATTTTGACTAATTGTTTTTGGCCGAGTTTTAAAGGGAGCGGTTTGAAGGGTCGGCCCAAGCCAATAGACACAGGACACATGTCCTATGGAGCAAGAAGTGTGGAGCTCGGGGAGGACTTAGAGAATTTGGTAAAAGTTTTGGCCAAAAAGCTAAAAGGTAAAGGTTCTCCCCACACCCCTGTCAACCAACCAAAGCATGCCACGTGTCCCAAGTGGCGGGGATGTGGGGGAAAAAATGGAAAATTTCCCAAAAGTTATGAAAAGTCAAAATATTCAAGGAAAACCCATGGGAAAGGTGCAGGAAAGAGAATTGCATGGCCAATCAGCACCTGACACGTGTCATCCAGGTGGCAGAGCGCGGTAAAAAATTCAAAATCTGTTTTTGGGCCGTTTTTGCCCTAAATCTTCAGATCACCATATCTTTTGATCCAGAGCTTAGATTTACACATTCTTTATATCATTGGAAAGTTGATGAAATTATCTACACAATTCCGAGGTCAATCTTGCATTTTGGTTTGGTTTGGAGAGATAAAATCAAGAAATGTCTCTGGTGCGTAGTAATGGCCAGAAGTGACATTTCAACAACCAGTTTAATGCGAATGGGTCGCACTCTCCTCCCATTTGGTCAAAATGATAGGGTATGGGTTTGTAAGGTCTTCCATGCTGATTTAATGCATTTATAGTCAAGGAGGAATGGGCTACCACGTTTTTGTATGTTTTCTCTCTCATGGGCTCGACCCATGCAATGTAAAAGCCAGATTTGGCTCATTTTGGAGGGATATGATTACAAGTTGTTTATATTTTCAGCTCTGCCCTCCCTTCTTTTCTTCTCTAGGGTTGAAAATGGAGTTTGAACCTCCTCCCTTGCTATGTAATGGCGTTTTCACCTTTTACTATTGAAATGATGTTTTATGCAAACTTCTGGAGCAACAAAAAATGTGTTTTGTGATGCATTTGTCCATCCTTGCTCGTTCTTTTTCTTGTTTTCTTCTTGCCTCTCTTCATTCCAGGTATTTGTGCACATTTGAATGTTCATTGCAGGTTTGGAGCTGTGTTCATGGAGTTTTGGGACATTTTCTGTGTGAAATCTATCCTTGGGCCTGTGATGCGTCTGTCCATCCTTCCCATCGCTCACCTCTCTTTGTTCCATGGTAGTTTTGATAGATGTTCAACATTCTCCTTCTCTGGTGTATCACCGTTTTAGTGTAGGATTTTGCTGTTTTTCCCTTTTCTCTCTCTCTCTCTGTCTCCTTGGCATGGTTAGATTAGGTTAGATTAGGTTAGATTAGCTTGCCTGCACTGGAATATTTCGTGGCAGGTAGTTTAGGAGCAGGAACCAGCCTTCTCTAGAGATTCCTTTCTCATTTTTACGAGTCCCACACTCAAGAAAGGATTCAATGTTGTGCAATCACACTGGATGCTAGAGTGATCAACCTAGAAATCTGATTAGCATCCAGGGGTGCTATGATTTTGCACTAACAAGTACTTGAGGAGAGGATTGATAAGTAAATTTAGTTAAATGAGAGTAGGGATATTGCTCGATGGAGTCAAAAAACAAAAAAAGCTAGGAAGAAGGCATGACATGATAGACACATCAAGAAAAAAAAGTTTGAGGTTGGGTAGATGGTTCTATTATATGATTCAAATTTTATGTGTCATCTTAGGAAATTCAAATTACATTAGATGGGCCCATAAATTGTATTCTATATACTTGATTCAGGAACTTTCCTGTTACAAGCGTTGGATGGAACACGGTTACTAGACCATTTTAATGGGAGTAGGTTGAAGCCCTATTATAAATATGTCTTCCTTGTGTTTGTAAAAAAGGAAGTATTTCAAATTAGCCTAGGATTTCCCTTAATGCATTTAATTTCTTTATTTTTCCCTTTCTCATTGCTTGTTCCCTTTCTTTTTGTTGTTGTGTGCATGTTTTGCATTGATATCCACTTACAATTTCATAAAAATTCTAGGCGTAGAGGACTGTGCATTTATTTTTGTGTGGAGTGAAGTGATGCAAAAATCATTAGAAGCTTTGTTTTAGTGGTCCGGGTTAAAGGATCAAAAGTGCCTAGTTTGGAGGAGTGTGCATGGTAAAGGTGAACATTACGAGGTTGGTGTCAGGATGGTTTTCCAAATACCACGTACAAAGGTGAGAAGTGCAGGAACAACATGAGGTAGGTCATGTCAAAAATCAGGACAAAGACATAAGTAGTGCCTTCGGCGTTGAAAGCACACATGTAAGGATCTTCGGTTAATAAACGGTTTTTTCACACCAAAAGATTTTAGAAGTTTTTATGCAGGATTGGGCACGGGGGCAAAAGCACTGAAGGTTGGTAGTAGGAAAAAATTGTCTGTATTGCAATAGTACGTTGGTAGGTGGCATGACATTTATTGAAGCGAAAAAAAAAATCTATAAGTAGCAGGTCAGGGTGCATTATTATTTACCTTGCATTTGTTTTATTGAAGAACTCTCACAAACTAAGGCATCCTTAAAGAATAGTTGTGTGAAAAAGGTTTATGAAGATTTACGTGCATAGATATTTCCTTCAAGTAAACTGAAGTGTAAAAATAAGTACACAGGTGTAAGTGGAGAGGTTTGTGTGGAAGAATCCTATGCGTGATTACGTTGTCTTGTGGAAAATGGATTTTCCAAGTTAGGGTTCCACATCTAGGGCACATGATTGAGGAGATTTTCTCAAAGGAGTGGAGCCGCCAAGTTTATTAGAGAAAGGATCAGGGGAAAGGAATAAATTTTAGTGACCCGACAGAGAAATGGCACCAAGGAAAGAAGAAAATGTTTCACCAAAGAAGGGAAAGTGCGAGGGAAAAAAATCCGTTTCCATCAGTTTCAATGAGGAATGGTATGCAGAGATGTAATATCTAGCTGACATATTACTTGGGAAATAATGGGTGTCTCATGTAAGAAATATGGCGGTGAGTGACTATATAATGAGATGCCATTAGAACTAGTTCACCTTACATACAAGAGGACACCATATGGAATGTCTATCTACGATGATGAGGTAAAGGTGAAGATGGATAAGGTTAGGTTATTACAACTCTATGAGTTTCCCTATTTTGGAAAACCTCAGTGACTATACCAGTAGTTAATGTCACGCATACATGAAGCCAACTTCTACTTTGCAAGACAGAGGATGCCAATAACTCCCCAATTGATTTCTAAGTTTATTGGTCTTGTCTGTGAAGGAGAATATTTTGATGATGACTTGGAAAATAAAGAGGCCATTAAGAAGACTCTTGAAGCTTATGACTACAAGAAGGGTTCGTGATACTTTGACATTTTTGTGATTTCTAACCTGATAATGTGGATGGTCATGCGCTTGCTAACAAAGTTGAATGGGAAGGAAAGATGGACACAAATGAACAAGGCTTGGTTGAACGTTTGCCCTAAGATCTTGTAATGTCCCCTTTTTGTAGTGTTCCTCTTTTTCCTACACCAAATGGCCCAAGGGCCAAGTTGGGTCCAAAACGTGGCCAGACCCGGGGGGCTGTGGATGCTGGAAGCTTTTGGGAAGGGCCCCCATGGTTTTAATATCCTAGTTTTACATTTGGGGTCACTTTTTGACATGGCGAATCAGAAAGGAAAAAAAAGTAATTATAGTTACTTTTATGTTAGTGGCCCTTCCATGGAATGAAATGTGCCTAGGGTTACAGGGGCTCATTTTCCAAGGAAAAGTATATAAGGAGACGGGGAAGGAAGAAAAAGACACTTCTCGTGCAACTGTTGTTGTCACGTTTCTATAGCTTGTGGAGTCAAATACCATAGGGACCCTAGCTTCGGTGGGGAGAGACCCATCCCTAGCTAGTAGGGAATTCTTCGATAGTGATAGATCTACCCTAGTTTGTCATTTTGGAGCCAATTTCTAGGCCGTGTTATAGAGATATTTCCAGAGGGTTCAGAGGAATGGTTTCATAGATTTTTGGGGGATTTTGGGGAAGACAATTAGAGGGGCTCTAGATCAGACTCATAGAAGCTATTTGGGTTGATCGTGGCAACACGTTGAAGGTGTCTCCAGTATTTCCTAACCCCATTCCAAGTTAGGAGACTTGTGGCCATTATTTGGGGGTTTTTCCAGTCAGTTGTTTCAAATCTAAAGGTGGAAATGTTATTTCTTGTATCTATTAATGATATTTCTAAAGACCCTTATTTTTGCTCTTGTATTTAAAGGGTCACAAACCTATGAATTTTTCCAGCCACCTAGGGCTTTCTGTACTTTTTCTGGTAGCAATATATTATTCCAAAAAATGTTTTCATAGTGTTTATTATTACTCTTGCAAACATCCCTCAAAATTTCATGCACTATGGGAAAATATTTTTTGTGATATCAATGTAATATCATTTACTATCCTAGCTGGACATTTTAAGAAAAAAATCAGTATTTTACTTTGCTGCAATTTTCTATATTTTGTGTATTTTTAAGTGGTATCCCACAAGGGATTTTTTAGTGGTATAAGAGCAACTGTTTCTCCAGCCTATTAGGATTGAAAGATGGGGGAAAAATATAGTGAGGATATAGGTGTAGAGCTAATGAAACAAATATTCACCAACATGGTAAAGCAACATGAGACTACTAATCTCTATTTGAGCTAGCTCAATGGGAGATTAGCACAGGACAGGTCTGATACTCATGTGGAAAGAGGAGAAAATAGCAACAAGGGACAATATGGTCAAAGAGGTGAGGGTGGACATTCAGGACAACAGTCCCCCCATTCTTCTATCAGGCCTCTAGGGTATCACGAATCTTATTTTCTAAAGGATTTGGAAGTTCACAAGTATGACAACCAGGGGATTTTGTAGATGAGGAGTATTTTTGAGAAAGGCACTAGACTTTAAGTGATTGCTTTCATGACAATATGCCATTCCAATAATATTGCAAAATGAAGATTGGTAGCAGGCCTAGGAGAGATTACCAGGTACAGGTACTAGAGATGTAAAGGAGGTTGGGACATATTTCTATTCCACATTTTGATGGTTCTAAGAAGTGTACTGCATAGTCTTAGGTGCAGAAGTTGAAGACATACTTTGACTTGAATCCTATGTGGGAGGAAGATGTAATTAAGTTTGCAATCTTACATCTAGAGGGAGATGCTCATGATTGGTGGCATCATGGGTTGATTACATAGGGACACATATACATCACAACTTATGTGGAGTTCACAAAGAGGCTAGTGAGCATATTTGATAAGAGGGATCCCGAAAGGTATTTTAGAGAGTTGGCTCATCTGAGGCAGATTGGTTCCATGGATCTATATATCACCTATTTTAAGAGAATATTGGTCATGGTACCGAATGTTACAGAGATGAGGTTGATTTCCCTATTCACAACAAGATTGACAGATGCTCTCACTAGATTTGTGAGGGCATTTGAGCCTTCTTCATTGCATGAGGCTATTAGGAAAGCTCGTGACCTGGATTTATCCACTCCCAAGTCAAAGTTTCCACCTCAAGTGCAACCTAAGGGTTTCCCTTCAAGAACTGGGGGTTCTCAGCCAAATGTACCTCCACCTAGGAAGGATATAGCTTGGAGACCATTCAGAGCTAGTGAGGATAGGGAGGAATTGAGGTGAAAGAAACTATGTTTTGATTTTTGTGCACCTTGGGTCCCAAGACACGATTGCAAGGATAGAGGTAAGGACCAATACATATAGGTCTTCGAGGAGAGTGATGGTGATGAGGAGTTGGAAACACAGCTAATAGAGGATGATGATGATGATGCATTAGATGGTGTGGGTGTGGAGTAGGATAGTGAGACTTTCCCCCAAGAGACTATCACCACATTGTCTAGTACCCCAAGGTAAAAGGAATTCAGAGTTAGGGAAGTTTTGCAGGGACAACGAGTTGTGGTACTCATTGATAGTGGGGAAACCTAAAACTTCATTTATGCCTCATTGGTTGAGAGGCGAGGGTTACAGATAGAGGAATTTGAGGGATTCAATGTGGTTGTAGCCAATGGAGATTCTATGAGATGCTTATGACGGGTTCCCCAATTGAGCATCATGATGGGTAACTATACAGTTACCAATGATTTCTATATTGTTGGTATTAGAGAGACCAACATAGTGCTTGGGGTATAGTGGTTCCATTCCCTTGGTGAATTTCAAACTAACTTCCAGATGATGGAGAGGAAGTTTAAGTCTGAAGGGAGGAATATGATCTTAAGGGGCTTATCTTCAGGGGTACCCCAAGTTGTTACGACCAAGAGGATTGAGAGGATCTATAGACATGACGAGGCAGATTGGACAATACACTGTTTGGTTTCGACCAAGAAATTAGACGAGGGACAACGACAATACCATGTGGATATATAGGGCCTATTAGACAAATACAATGTTGTGTTTGGTGACATACCTCCAAGCATACCTCTAGATAGGGGATTTGAGCATGTGATTCAGCTTGAGGATGCTAGACCGATGGTCACTTCTCCTTACCATCACCCCAAATGGTTTAAGGATGAGATTGAGAAGAATATATAATAGCTCATGGATATGGGGCATATTAGACCGATTTATATCCCTTTTTCTTCTTCGGTGGTTTTGGTGAAGAAGAATGATGGAATCCTATAGATGTGTAGGGACTACTGGGCCTTAAATAAGAAGACAATAAAGAAAAAGTATCCCATACCACGCATTGACGAGTTGCTAGATGAGCTACATGGTGCAATCTATTTTTTGAAAATAGATTTGCATTTTGGATATCGTCAGATAAAAGTCAGGGAGAAGGATGTGCATAAGTGATGAGGCCATAATATGTCTAATTAATGTATAATATATGATTTCATCTTACTCTCATTTTGATTAAGTTTGATTTTATTGTGTGACTTTTAGTTAATCTGATATGAGTTAGGATGTAACTATATATCTTTTGATTGATTATGATCCTAATGTTAAAAGCTCTGAAATTGCTAACATAGTGTGTGTTTAGATTTAGTTTTGTAATAAAGTAGGTCTAATTAGTCAAGGAAATGAAGTAGGTGGCGTTCAGTATGTTTTTGATAGCATTTTTTCCTACAAAACTTAGTTCTGAAACTTCCAAGCTAGTTCCAGAATTCCATCACACAATCATCTTTAGTTTCGAAAATTTCAAACTTAATTTCAGAACTCTAGTATTTAGTTTCAGAATTTTTAGACATAGTTCTGGAACTCCTGGGGACAGCTCAAGAACTCTCACAGTTTTTGGTTCTTAACAATTTCCTATGTTTCTGGAACTTCATCAAAGTTCTAGAATAGATGGTAGTTATCTATTTTAAACCACATCCAGAGATTTTGCATCTACGACACCTTCAATCGTAAAGGACGAGAAGATTTCTGAACGTAGATCCAAGGAGAATTATCCTATAGCTATCTGATCAACTTCCATCCGACTCAACATCTATTATGGACATGATTTGATTTCATCAGAATCATTGAGATAGATGTGATTGTAAAATGTATATAAAATCAGACCTGCATTAGATAGAAATGAATAATTGGAGATAGAATGAGATAGATATAGAACAATGAAAAGAAATAGACTAAGTACTCAGATCCAGTACATTTTGTAATACTAAATTTTTTCATCAATAAAATAGCCATTCTGATTTGAGAGAATTATGAGTTGTTAAAATCCTGATTCAAGGAGGAGTAAGGGCCCACTCCCCCAAGGACCAGGATATTCGTTTATTTGGTATTTATATTTCTTCAGCAAATAGGTTAGATCCGTTCATTTTGTATTGCTTTATTTCTTTCAGTTAAAATCTATCGTATACTTGTTCATGTAGGTGTTTAGATAAATCTTTATATTTCTTGAAAATGTTTTCAAGCATTTTAACTTGAGTGTGTTTATTTCCAAAAGCAAGAGTGTTTACTTTTAGAAGCAAGTGTGTTTCCATTCTGCATGCTGTGTTTCCTTTCAGCAAGCTTTCAGTGTGTTTTACTTTAAACAAGTTTTCATAGTTTGATTTGAATAAGGTTTTACCAAGAAGTCCTTAAGAAATTAAGGAGCTCCCCCATAAAATATAAAAATAGCTATAGTCAACTACTAGATCAGTTAAAGTACTCTTATTACATATGGCTTTAGACACACCCCTGGTTTGATATGACATCAACACAAAGTAGATTAAATGAAGGTAATGATGACACCCATCATTTTTGAAACCATTTCCAAGAAACACCAGTTGGAATTTTCTAATTAAGTGTTAGCAAGAGAAACAAAACACATAGTAGTTGGAGAATCTTCCCTACTATATCACAAAATATATGAATAGACCAAGAGACTCACAGAGTAGATTCCTTCCAAAAAAATCTTCACAATAATTCATAACATCCTCTAGTCAAAGTAAGGAAATTGATATGGAATTGGAGGCACCACCATCTCCTGTCAGAAAAATAAATAGAATTTCCATTTTTGGAATTCTTAGATCAGTCACCTGAAGGGAGTAGAAATTTTAGGAGAAGGCTTATTACCCAAGATCCATTGAGGGTAAGTTTTGATTCTCAATTGAGTATTCAACCTCCTACCCCTGATTTTTCACCTTCCCCAAGGCATAAAACTTACCACATTGATTAGGAGGAAAATTAAGAAAATATTTTTGAAATGACATGAGAAGCTGAGGGAGTACCTAATAGGACCTTTACCTATCCAATCCAATTGGGAGATGATGACACATCAATGAAAAATATCTCACCTACACATTTACCCACCTTCAGAGGGATTTCATCTGAAGATGCTGACCAATTTCTATTTGAATTCAAGGTACTATCTCAAACCTATGATTATAAAATAGATAATAAAAAACTCAAGTTGTTTCCATCCACTTTGAAGGATGCAAAAATGAGGTGGTTCATGTGATTAACATCCAAATCTATTAGCACTTGAGCACAAATAGAGACTACCTTCCTAGAAAAATACCAGGATTATTACAGAGGGAGAAATAGGAAGGAATAATTCTTCCAAATCAAGAAGGGAGAGGAAGAAAACATAGAAGACTATTTAGACAAATTCCTCTTTGTTAGCAACATATATGGCTTTGTGCTTACAGAGGAATTAAGTAAAACCATTTTTCTCAAAGGTTTGGATGAAGAATCTACAAAATCCCTTAACTTGATAGGAGGGGGAGAAATTGATTAGTTAAAAATGAATGGAATTAAAGAGATTTGTAGAAGCTATTGCAAAACAAGAGGCGGACCAAGAAAAAGAAAATCAATAAAATTCTGAATCTAGATATGAACAAACTAATGGATGAGTTGGAAAACTTCAAAACAAACATTTTAGTGCAATTAATCTCTACTATGTATTAATTACAAGCTAAAGAAAATTCCAAAACTGAACCATTGGCTATGTATTGTCCTAGATGCAGGAAGAAGCATGCATTAAGAGACTATCCTTTGGATAAAATACAAATGTGTCTTATCTGTGAATCTAAAGAACATGATACTGTTGTTTGTTTTTTACTTCCTATTGTTATCCAAAATTAACCCCCAGGGTAATTTTGATAACATGCATTAAATTCTTCGGTCTCGAGCAAGATATATTGATTCAAGGCAAAAAATCATGTTTCTGGGGTCCCCTTGGCTTTTTTCTAACTCTCCTGTCCAAGGAAGAAAAGAGCAAGTTCTAAAAAAGGGTGAAAAAGTTGCAAAAACCAAGCTTGAGGCAGAAAAAAATCATGAAAATCGGCTAAGTCCTAGTCCAGGAAGCACTGGGACAGTTGGGACGTCAGGGCGTGAATCGGCCGAAAGGCCTCCAGGCGGTCCACGCAGCAAAGGGACATCCGGGCCGTGGGGATGCGTGGGATGCGAAAGGGCGAACCAGCCAAAGGTAAAAACAAAATTGACTAACTGTTGTGAAGAGTAAAGGGAAATCTGGGCCGTGAGGACGCGAAGGACGCAAACTGCCCGGATCGGCCGAAATAGAGAACTTTCACACTGGGACAGTTGGGACATAAGTATGCGGCAGACGCGGGGAGCTGAAAGAGCCGAGAGCCAATCAAATAATGCCATGTGTCTTCACCTCAAAGAGGGATAGGGAAGCCCAAATCGTGCGGATCAGAGGAATTTGTCCCAGACAGTTCAGGCCAACCGGGCCAAAGGGATGCGAGGGATGCGAAAAGCCGGCAGGCCCGCAGACGAATCAAGAAATGCCACGTGTCACAAGGGAAAACGTCCAAAATTTCAAAGGGCAAGGTTTGAAGCGTTGGCTCGAGCCAATAAAAAGAGGACACGTGTCCTAAGGAGAAGGGGAGTGCAGAGCTCAGGGAGCAATTAGAGAATTTGGCAAAAGTTTTGGCAAAAAACTAAAAGGTAAAGGATGACCCCGCGCCCTTGTCCTCCATCCAGATCATGCCACGTGTCCCAAGTGGTGGGGACGCGGGGAAAAAATGGGATTTTTTCCAAAATTACAAGAAGTCAAAACTTTCAAGGAAAACCCACGGGTAAGGGAAGGAGAGAGAATTTCTCATCCAATCAGCGCCCGACATGTGTCGTCCAGGTGGCGGAGAACGGGAAAAAAATTCAAAACCCATTTTTGCCTGTTTTGTGCCCTAAATCTTTAGATCGCCATATCTTTCGATCCAGAGCTTGGATTTACACATTCCTTATATCATTGGAAAGCTTATAAAATTTTATACATGATTCTGGGGTCAATCTTGAATTTTGGTTTAGTCTGGAGAGAGAAAGTTAAGAAACGGCTCTGATGCGTGTCCATGGCCAGAAATGACCTTTCAGCGACCAAATTTAATGCAGGATGGGTCGCATTCTCCTCCAATTCGGTCAAAAATGATACGGTATGGGTTTGTAAGGTCCTCCATGCTGATTTAATGCATTTGTAGTCAATGAGGAATGGGCTCCCACATTTTGTATGTTTTCTCTCTCCTAGGCTGGACCCATGCAATGTAAAAGCTAGATTTGGCCCATTTTCAAAGGTGGAACACTTTTGGCATAGTAAAATCTTCTTCTTTCACCTCCAACAAGTGATTGTTGCAAGAATCAGACCTCTTCAAAGACTGTAACAGGTTTTCTACCTCTCTGAGGTTGTAATGCAGTTGTTTTGACATTGGAAATGATAATGCAAGCTTTGTGAATGAGTTTCAGTCCTTTGCTTGTATTATTTGCTTCATTTCAGATCCTAAATTATATCTTATCAGCCTGTGTATGTTTTATGTTGTAATCTTTGGTTGTGTCTATTTGTTTGAAAAAAATATTCACCACTCCTTTTGGTGCATCACCATCTTTAGTTAGTTTCAATTTTTACATTTCTATCCCTGTCTCCTCGCAATTTAGAGTAGGATCAGGATCTGAACCTCTGTAGTTGTGCAAATATAGATCTAAATCAGAGGAGTTTGAGGAACCAACCTCTAATCTAGAGATACCTCTCTTAGTTTCACAAGTCCCACACTTGGAGAGAGGTTTCCATGTTGTGCAATCACACTGGATGCCTAAGACATCATTTAGAACCTTGATCTACATCTAGGGGTGTTGTGATCCTACAACAACAGTTTTGGCACGCTGGGTGGGACTCTAGAGGTCTCATTTTTATTGCAGCGAAGTTGATGTGCATCTGCTGCAATTTTCTTGCTTGAAAAAGAGCTATTATTTACATATCTGGCGACTCCAAGGGGAAGAATCAACTGGTTTCAGCAGTGCAGGCCTGAAAACTCATGAGAAGAGTCACCACAAGGTCAAGAGTTGGAGAAGAAGAAGTGCTGTTTGAATATCTGTAATTATCCCCAAGAAGAAGGCAAAGAGAAGAAGGATTCAAAGGTCTCCATCTCCACCAAACAGAACCCTCTCAACTCCTCCACCTGGGATGCCTTTCATTCAGTATACAAGGGTTTTAAGACCAATTAGAATGGCACAAAACAACCCTAATGTCAACTTCACAGGCAGTAGCCCACTTGCCCTCAATGCACAACATCCAATTCCTATTGCAGCCTTGAAGAATATTCCATACTTCACTGGAGAAAATCAGACTACTCCAGGTGATCATTATTAAAGATATTGCTAACCTTTGTGCAATTCATGAAATCAATGAGATACAAGTGGCTGTCAAGTTACTAGCATCTTCATTCAAGGGTAAAGCATTGAAATGGTTTAGGAGCCTTGGAGTTGGTTCCATCACAAATTGGAATCAGCTGTGTATAGCACTTCATGAGCAATTTTGAGAAAAGGGAGACAACTTGTCTCTTTTGGAGCAGCTGACAACCATCAAGAGAGCTCCCAATGAATAGTTGAC
Organism: Taxus chinensis; assembly: GCA_019776745.2. Lineage (NCBI taxonomy): Eukaryota > Viridiplantae > Streptophyta > Pinopsida > Cupressales > Taxaceae > Taxus > Taxus chinensis. The sequence continues at coordinate 344,069,881 of CM034151.1, forward strand.
CGATTTCAACTTCAGATTTCAAAAGACTTGGGAGAGAATTCCAGTGGTAGTCAGGCCAACCGCAGAAGATGCTTTTCTCTACTATCTCAAAGCTCTAAATTCTGATATTTCTATGTTGATTCAATCTGTGGGAGGCATAACTATCCCTATGGCTTATAGTATTACCATTAGGGCTGAAAATTGTTTGATCCAAGCTGGAAAACTTGCCCCTAGACCTCCCATGCACTGTTTCCAAGTTTAGAGAGTCCAAACACCAATCAAGCACCTAATTTGGCTCCTTCTCCCAATCCTAGAAAATTAGAGTTCAAATGAAGCTTCCACTTCATCTCCAAGTGCCCCAAATGAGCTTCAAGAAGTCATGAAGCAATTGCAAAACCTAGGCAATGAGCTGGTTACTCTCAAGAGGCAACAAGCCCAAGGTTTTAGACCTTCTTATCAACCCCAAGCTTAGCCTAACAGACAACCATACCAACCACAAAGGCCTCCTAATCTAGCTGCAAATATAAATGAAACAAGGCCTCCTACCAATAGACCATTCCAGCCCTATAATCCAAATGCCATATCTGCCTCTAAGGCATTGGTGCCAACACAAAAGAACATTGCCTAGGAGTACGATTGGTGTTTTCCATGCAATGAGCCTCATAATCAATCCATGTGCTTCAATGGTGCTTTGACTCAAGCATTAATGGTGATAACTACTGGTGTGGAGGGTGAGAGCAGTCAAGAAAATAGCCAACAACAAGAAACATTCCAACAGCAATCAGCCCCAAATGACACCACATTGGTAAATTGGCAAGTAGAGGATTTTTGTGGCATGAATCAGGCAGTTTCTAAAGGTGTTGGCAGCCAACACAAGGTCAAAAAGGAGGAATTTGGGTGAAGAACAGCCATTAGCCCAACCAATCCACAACCTTTCCATGGCTCCACAAATGATGGCAAGCAAAATCCAATTTCAAATAGCACAAGGGCAGCCAAGAACAGCTCTAGACCAACTCAAATACCAGTTATTGCTGCCCACGTGCAAGGAGCGAATGTACAAGCAAAGGGACAGCAGAAGGATCCTTCATCCCCATTCAACATCATTGATCAGATGAAGAAGAAAAATGTTAATATATCAATGTGGGAATCCCTATCTATCCCAGGCCAAAGAGATCTGCTACAAGCTGCCATGAAGGACTGATCAACCTCAAATCAACAGGTCCAAAGGCTAGAGAAGGTACTTACAAATGCTACCCAGCCTGAGGGGAAATCATGGAGACATCAAGGCTCAAATGTTGTGAAACCACCCCCTCTTTCTATGTTTCATTGATCATTGGAAATTAGTCTAGTGCACAATTACATGATAGACTCCGGGGCAAGTAAGCCTCAGGAATGCCAAACAAATAGCTGATCAGCTAGGGCTCCAGTATGAAACAATATCCAAAAGGGTTAGTGCAGCTAGAATGGACAGCAGTAGGCAATAGTTGGGGTGATTAGAAACTTGAGTCTTACCTTAACATGCATGCTCCAAATGTTGTTGTTTTACAAGATGTATCAGTCATAGACCTTCTACCACTCTTTGCCCTATGCTTGTCAAGGGACTTCACAGCCAATATTGGGGGATATTTTTCTGCTGATTGGTCACACATGCTGTTAAGAACGAGGTATGGAACTAAGGCTACAATCAGGTCTGAACCTATTGCAAACTTCCATATTGAGCCTTACATTCCAAGTCAAATTAATGCCAATTGCCCAGCATTTGATCAAGAAGATCACCCAAGCACTGATGAAGCTGACACCAAGGTTGGAAGCATCTCGGATCTAACTCTTGATGAATGGGCAAACAAGATACATGCATTTGATCCTTATCAAGAAGTGGAAGAATTTGAGCTAGGGGTCTATTGCATACATGAAGAAAATCAGCCTATTCCTAGCATCACCAAGCCAAACCACAAAGATGACAATGAGGTATGGCAGCTTTTTTTTGATGGATCAAGGAGTAGACAAGGTGCAGAAGGTAGAGCCATGCTTGTTTCACCTCAAGGAGTAAAGTACTATTCAGCTTTTAGGTTTTAGTTTGCATGCTCCAATAACACTGCTAAATATGAAGCCTTAGTGCAAGAGATGCATTGGGAAATCAAGAGAGGAATAAAGAACTTGCAAGTCTTTGGTGACAGTGAATTGATTGTAAATCAGGTCACGGGACAGCATGCTACCAAGAAATGACTCTCAAGTGCTACAAAAGA